>JAUCMX010000004.1:10407331-10426422 GCA_033459395.1 Hemibagrus guttatus
ATTAGCACTATTTAAAAAATGAATCCAACTAAAAAGTGTGTGTAACACTGCTCCTGGCTTACTTTAATCTCATTGGATCAATACACCTGAAGCAAGATATTTACTGTATTTACTTCATTCACACTCTGCTTAAATTGTTCACAGGAAACAGCCCACTCACTGCCAAGGTGTTCATGGTAGCTGTGGACCAGGTCATAATTAACGATCGGCTCAATAGCTTCAACAGTGCATTTCGGATGATGTTCTGCTCCTACTATGTGCATAACATTGACTATCCGGTTGAAATAGCAGCTACAATGGAATTCTTACAGAGGTGTGTATGGATTCATTATGCATTACATGTGAAATGTGCCATATGGATTTTTTTGAGCAAACATTGTTACTTTAATTAAATTTAATTAATTAATATAATTGTCCAAAAAAAAAAAGTGCAAAAGGGCTAAGTGTGTCCACAATTAAAATTTTTGCTTTTGGCCCAGAATTTTTATTTTGGTGTATCACTACTGCTAGTCAAGGATAATCTAAGGAAAGCAATGTCATTTTTCTGATTAACCTCAAATTTAACTTCAGTTTTATTTTTACAATTGGATAATTTGAATAATGTAGTTTGTTTTTATACAAAGCTATTCATTTTCACACATTTTCATGATTTATATTTTTAATTTACTCCCTTTTCAGTGATTAACTAGAGTCACAAAACAGGATATTTAATTGTTCATTTATTTCAGTATTTTTTCTTGAAGTCATGAAGTCATGACAATGTGAAGTCAGGAGTCATAAATTGTTTCTGATAAGGAATTATGCAGCAATTCTGTTATGAAAGGGTATAATGTATCCACTTCTTAAGCTCTAAAATAGTTATTCCTTAAAGCTCCATCCAAAAAACATTAAATGCATTTTGTTGCAGTAAAATGACTTGTGAGCGTCTTCACTGTGGGTCTTCCTCATGGCCAGCCTGTTTTCATTCTAAAGTTGTGTTGGCCCAAACAAGATGATCCTCTGCCCACCCTTGCTGTTTATAGCTTTCTTCAAGGGAACTTTGAAATATTACATTCAGCAGATAAATGTATACAAATTTCAGATCAGTGGTGCATGTGTTTTATTCAAAAATATGTTCAAAGCAACTTACCTTGTAGCTGAAAGTCTGCAGTTCAACCACATTTTCAAATTGGGCTTCAGATACATTAAAAAGACAGGATTATTTTGTATCAGTATTAGTTATCAGTTTAATGTCTTGTTTAATAGAAAATTCTTCTTCCGACAGATGCATCATCAAAATTAATCCAGACCAAGGCACCAAGGTCTCAAGAAAAGAAAAGAAACGCCAATATGCTGTGAACTCAAGAGTGCTGAGCTTAATTTCCAGGATTGCTGATTTTGAATGGCGAGAATAAATGGTAAGTTCATTCGTAAATCAGCTCCTGTGTTAGTTTTGGGTGCAATGGGAACAGATTTGAGTTCTGGTTATTTTTTTGAGAGTTGTCAATTTGTTGTATTGTGATGGCTTTTTTTTTTTTTTTTTTTTACAGAATTATAGCATAAAAAAGAAGACCGATTGTTGGGAACATAGAAAAGGCATGTTCATTTTTCTGCAAATGTAGAAGTGTGTGTATGACTGCCATTCAAATGGTTGCCTCAAACTCAGTGGATCCTGGAGCTTTGCTTGGCATTTTAGAGCCTGAAATATAATTCCGATTGAACTGTGAAAATTGAATTATTGATGTGTGTGGAAGTTTATATAAAGACCAGATGAAGGCAATCATTTCAGTTGTCCACTACATATTGTTACTATTGGGCCAATTACAGTTAATGTTAATCTATATGGAGTGACTAGAAATTAAGAGGTATACTGAAGATTGATTAAGTATAGAATCGTCTTACTGTGTGTACTAAGTGGAACACTTTCAGGCATAACCACTATTAAATCATGTATTGGTATTGATAAAATGGTGAAAAATACTTGAAAATAACTCCAGTTTGTGTGGAGGCAAGAAATCACATTTCAAAAATTTTCATTTTCATAATTTTCAGAATTCATTTGAAATCTCATTGTCTTCTTTCTTGTTTTCCTTATAAATACCTGTTGTTTGAAAGATTTCTGAAGAGAGTATCCCTCGAGCCTTCTCAGATCCCTGTGCGGCATGTATTGTACGTTATGGACAATGAGGTCTGTTTTTGTTTTGATGTTTTGTTTTGTTTGCTTTCTATCATGGTTTTGATTTAAAAAACCTTTTATTTTGTAATATGCCTTTTCTATTAAGGGAATTAAAGGAATCTTTTCAAATATAAGAAGGCTTTATTTTGTAATTTGCTCTTTTCTATTAAAGTTTTGAAGAAAAAAAAACATTTGTTTCTATCATTTGTGTTGTACTGTATTCTAAGAAGGAAATAAGGAATTTGCTCTAATCTAAGTTAATCTCAGTTTCTTATTCTTGCTTGACTACATCCTGGACTATTACAGTGCATTGTTTTTCTGGAATTACCTATACTTATTTTACTTTGTCAGATTCATTAGTGTGTATATGCATTTACTTATTGTGACATCACTGATTAGGTGTGGCCAGAGGAACAACATGCGTGGAAGTTTCAGTCTGGAGATCACTGCAGTCTTAAAAAAAAAAAAACATGCATTGATGTAATGACAAAAGTTAACTAAATTTCTGTTTAAAATTACAGAGGTTGAATGTAGAAATACACATACAAATAAGTTTTACTGTAAAATGAAGGTGAGAAATGTTAAAATGTTATTATGGGCATAAACATTCATTCATTGTCTGCCGCTTATCCGAACTACACTCGGGTCACGGGGAGCCTGTGCCTATCTCAGGCGTCACTTTGGGCATCAAGGCAGGATACACCCTGGACGGAGTGCCAACCCATCACAGGGCGCACACACACACACACACACTCTCATTCACTCACACACTACGGACAATTTAGAGATGCCAATCAACCTACCATTCATGTCTTTGGACTGGGGGAGGAAACCAGAGTACCCGGAGGAAACCCCCGAGGCATGGGGAGAACATGCAAACTCCACACACACATAGCAGAGGCGGGAATCGAACCCCCAACCCTGGAGGTGTGAGGCAAACGTGCTAACCACTAAGCCACCGTGGGCATAAACATTTAATATAATAAGCTCCTTGTTTAATTACAATTTATTATTGTCATTTTACATAAATTGATATGTAATTTAAGATAACAGAAAAAATACTGTTAAAATTATACAGTAATTTTTTTGTAAAAAAAAAAAAGAATTACTGTAATTTTTCATTAATGGTATAATCATTAAAATTGAGGTCAATTTGTTAATTTACAGGAAATATTGGTAATTTTACAGGGTTTTGAATATAATTTTAAATAACGGAAAACTATTGTAAAAAAAATTAGTTATTTTCTGTAAAATTAGGATTTTTTTTTACAGTGTAGGTTCATACGGGTACTCAATCCCCTCCACCACAGTAAGGTAGCGGTTCAAGGAGGGGTTATCTACAGACGAAAATGGTTATTAGTCTTAATCACATTTTAGTCATTCTTGTCTTTCATAGTTTTAGTCTAGTTTTAGTCGATGAAATTCATTGCACTTTTGTCAAGTTTTAGTCAGTAGTTTTAGTCAAACTGCAGTTACCTTCTTTAATTTTGTTAATTTTCTATGTAATATTTAGACAAAAAAAGGCATTATAATTTTTCTCTCTTTAGACCAATTAAGCTTATGAGAGATTTGAATCAAGATAACAAGCTATACTGACACTGCACTCTTAACACTTGTGCAGCTCTACATATCCCTTTTTCTTAGCTGGATATCAGCCTGCTGTGCTGCCCTTGCTAATTTATAAGGTAGGATCATACATTAAGGATAGGTAAAAGTGGTCTATAGTTTAAGTATCAAGTAAAAACCAAAAATGTTTTCTTTAGCTGTTATGGAAAAACAGCATTTATTTTATGAAACTTCAAATAAATGTGCAATAAACAGACAGATGTTCAAAAACAGCTGAACATATATTACTCACATACCTTTGTCTGCTAACAGTATTTACTGTATAATAACCATTAAGGGTGTACATTTGGTAGCAAAATAAATTTTTTTTATGAAATCTGTCAACTCAGATATGGGAGCGTCAACTTCTCCAGAATGTAAATAGGGAAAAAATCGAGGCAAAAATCATGTAGTGTATTACAGCCTTAATCATAGATACATGGGCAATAACTTTTAAATCCATCTGTCATTTCAGAAAATTCATTACTATTACTGTTCATTTTTATCATTACTGGTTTACTTTTTCTTTGCCATTAATTTTAATTAAATGTTAACAATTACATTATGGGTCATTTATTATGTGTAATGTATTGTTTTTGTTTAAAAAGTAGCTACTGTAAAATAAAGTTCATAAACACAAGATGG
Organism: Hemibagrus guttatus; assembly: GCA_033459395.1. Lineage (NCBI taxonomy): Eukaryota > Metazoa > Chordata > Actinopteri > Siluriformes > Bagridae > Hemibagrus > Hemibagrus guttatus. The sequence goes on from JAUCMX010000004.1 coordinate 10,411,737, forward strand.
TCCCTGCTTTCCTACACTGGCCCTACACATGGTCCACCTGAGCTTCATAATTAGCCCACATGAGCATGAATACATTAGTCCTGGATGAGCTGTGAACATGGTGTAGCAAGTAGTAGTAGTAGTAGTAGCAATAGTTATAATTAATAATTATAGTAATTACTGCTACTATTTGTACTACTACTATTATTAGTACCACTGACGCTTAAATCTTTTACCTCATTAAATTTTGTGTGAATATATTGTGACCCTGATTTCATGCACCTCAGTGTTAGAAATATGATTGTGCACACATTATACTAATTATGTCTATAGATTAAAAATGTATGCCCATGTAGGTCCAAAAGCCTAGCAGAATAATCACGTGACCTTACATTGTTTGTGTTTTTTTACACACACACACGGTGTTCTGAATCCAGTTCTGTTCGCTTCTGTCATTGTAGCATCATCACAGAATCATTCTTCTTCTTCTTCTTCTTTCGGCTTTTCCCTTCAGGGGTCGCCACAGCGAATCATCTCTCTCCACCTATCCCTATCTTCTGCATCCTCAACCCTTGCACCCACTAGCTTCATATCCTCATTTATTACATCCATATACCTCCTCTTTGGCCTTCCTCTTTGCCTCCTGCCTGGCAGCCCCATGTCCAACATTCTCCTACCAATATACTCACTGTCCCTCCTCTGAACATGTCCAAACCATCTTAATCTGGCCTCCCTAACTTTGTCCCCCAAACGTCCAACATGAGCTGTCCCTCTGATGTACTCATTCCTAATCCTGTCCAATCTTGTCACTCCCAAAGAGAACCTCAACATCTTCAGCTCTGCTACCTCTAGCTCTGACTCCTGTCTCTTCCTCAGTGACACTGTCTCTAAACCATACAGCATGGCCGCTCTCACCACTGTCCTGTACACCTTCCCCTTGATTCTCGCTGATATTTTCTGATCACACAGAACTCCCGACACCTTTCTCCACCCATTCCAACCTGCCTGCACTCGCTTCTTTACCTCTTTCCCACACTCTCCATTACTCTGGACTGTTGACCCCAAGTACTTAAACTCCTGTACCTTCTTCACCTCTTCACCCTGTAACCTTACTGTTCCACTTCCCTCCCTTCCATTCACACACATGTACTCAGTCTTACTACGACTGACCTTCATTCCTCTTCTCTCCAGTGCAAACCTCCACCTCTCCAGGTTTTCCTCCACCTGCTCCCTGCTCTCACTACAGATCACAATGTCATCTGCAAACATCATTGTCCAAGGAGACTCCTGTCTGACCTCCTCTGACAACTGGTCCATCACCATAGCAAACAGGAAGGGGCTCAGAGCCGATCCCTGATGCAGTCCCACCTCCACATTGAACTCCTCTGTCTGACCTACAGCACACCTCACCACTGTTCTGCTCCTCTCATACATGTCCTGCACCACTCTGACATACTTCTCCGCTACTCCTGACTTCCTCATACAGTACCACAGCTCTTCTCTTGGCACCCTGTCATACGCTTTCTCCAAGTCTACAAACACACAGTGCAACTCCTTCTGACCATCCCTATACTTCTCCATCAAAATCCTCAGAGCAAAAATTGCATCCGTTGTGCTCTTTCTGGGCATGAAGCCATACTGCTGCTCACAAATTTCCACTACCTTCCTTAACCTAGCTTCCACTACTCTTTCCCATACCTTCATTGTATGGCTCATCAACTTTATCCCCCTATAGTTACTGCAACTCTGCACGTCACCCTTATTCTTAAAGATCGGCACTAACACACTTCTTCTCCATTCCTCAGGCATCCTCTCACTCTCTAAAACCCTGTTGAACAAATTAGCTAAAAATTCCACTGCTGCCTCTCCCAGACACTTCCAGACCTCCACCGGAATGTCATCAGGACCAACTGCCTTCCCACTTTTCATCCTCTTCAAAGCCTTCCTGACTTCATCCTTTCTAATCTTATCTACTTTCTGTTCCACAGAGTTCACCCCTTCTACTCTTTTTTCCCTCTCATTTTCCTCATTCATCAGCTCCTCAAAGTATTCCTTCCATCTCCTCTGTACACTCTCCTCACTTGTGAGCACCCTTCCATCTCTATCCTTAATAACTCTAACTTGCTGCACATCCTTCCCATCTCGATCCCTCTGCCTAGCTAACCTGTACAAGTCCTTCTCTCCTTCTCTAGTGTCTAACCTAGTGTACAACTCTTCATATGCCTTCTGCTTGGCCTTAGACACCTCCCTCTTCACTCTGCGCTGTAACTCCTTGTATTCCTGTCTATTCTCTTCAGTCCTGTCCATGTCCCACTTCTTCTTGGCTAACCTCTTCCTCTGGATACTATCCTGAACTTCCTCATTCCACCACCAAGTCTCCTTATCTTCTTTCCTCCTTCCAGATGACACACCCAGCACCTTTCTCCCTGTCTCCCTGATCACTTCTGCTGTAGTTTCCCAGTCATCTGGCAGCACTACCTGACCACCCAGAGCCTGCCTCAACTTCTGTCTAAATTCCTCACAACATTCCTCCTTTTTCAGCTTCCACCACTTGGTTTTCTTCTCTATCTTTGACCTCTTCGTCTTACAGACCATCAAAGTCATCCTACACACCACCATCCTATGCTGTCTGGCTACACTCTCTCCCACTACCACTTTACAGTCACTAATCTCTTTCAGATTGCCTCTTCTACATAGAATGTAGTCTACCTGTGTTCTCCTACCTCCACTCTTGTAAGTCACTCTATGCTCCTCCCTCTTCTGAAAATAAGTGTTAACCACAGCCATGTCCATCCTCTTAGCAAAGTCCACTACCATCTGTCCTTCAAGGTTCCTTTCCTTAACTCCAAACTTGCCCATCACCTCCTCATCACCTGTGTTCCCCTCGCCAACATGTCCATTAAAATCCGCTCCTATCACCACTCTCTCACCCGTGGGAATACTCTCCATCACCTCATCTAATTCACTCCAGAATCTCTCTTTCTCCTCTAACTCACAACCTACCTGTGGGGCATAACCACTAACAACATTCAACATCACCCCTTCAAACTCTAACTTCAGACTCATCACCCTGTCTGACACTCTCTTCACCTCCAGGACATTCCTCACAAACTCCTCCTTCAGGACCACACCTACCCCATTTCTCTTACTATCCACACCATAATAAAACAGCTTGAATCCTGCTCCTATACTACGAGCCTTGCTACCCTTCCACCTGGTCTCCTGTACACACAGTATATCCACCTTCCTTCTCTCCATCACATCAGCCAGCTCTCTACCTTTCCCTGTCATAGTACCAACATTCAGAGTTCCTATTCTCAGTCCTACACTCTTACCTTTCCTCTTCTCTCTCTGTCTGCGCACTCTCCTCCCTCCTCTACTTCTTCGACCAACAGTAGCCCAATTTCCACCGGCGCCCTGTAGGTCAACGGCGCCGATGGCGGTCGTTGTTAACCCGGGCCTCGACCGATCCGGTATGAAATTCGTACTGACGATTCGCATGGTTAAATTTGGCAATGTTTTACGCCGGATGCCCTTCCTGACGCAACCCTCTCTATTTATCCGGGCTTGGGACCGGCACAGAAGTCACTGGACTGTGACCCCCATGGCTAGATTATCATCACAGAATCATTACACTCTTGAAAATTTGAAAACACCAAGCTTTCATATCGCCACCGTCCTTTGTGCGGATACGTGTTGGTTGTTTTTTTTTTGGAGAAATAGTAAAATCCGAGAAAATGTTTCCACCACTTCGTTCGCAAGTAGATAAACAACCGCGGCGCCCCCTGCTGGGTAGGCCTGGTGTTGCAGCAACGACCGCACATCGTTACATTAAAAGAAATCGTAACGTTGGGGAGAAGATAACTGTGACCAACGGTAAGATATCTTCAGTTTCTTGTTTCTCAGTTGTGGTTAAACTTGCTGAGTTTTATTTCTCTCTGTTTATCGAGAGAAAACAGACATATTTAAATTAAGTAGACTTTTCAGCCCTTCCCAATACACTTGAACGGGCTGTATTTAAATATTCTGTAGAGCAGCGGTATTAAACTGCACCAAGGGATTACAAACGAGGTGGAAAATACTCCAAAATAAATATAAGTTTGTATCAGAGCTGATAACATTTAAGCATTTTAACGTCGAGCTACGCCGACACGAATTAGCAGTCAGAAAGTTTGTCTTCTTTGCACATAAAACCAACCGTCTTTTGCAGCCGGGATGATTGACAGGTGATCAGCGCCATTTTAAATGAACGGACGCTCTCTAAAAGCCCCGCCCATCGTGTTAGAAATATTTCTGTTTTAATAATGTTAAATAATGTTTTGAGTTCATTAATGTGAAAAAATCTGTCAGTGTTTTCGTCTTGGCTAATATTAGACATGTATAGAGGTAGTAAAAACAAATCCTGTTGAGGAAAAGGTTTGAAGACGCCTGGTGTATAGAGGTGGAAACTGAACTGGAAAATAGAGCTCTGGTGATGATGTGATGATATTATGGTTTTTGATATTTAGGTTCAGTGCAGAACCAGGCAATGGGACCTGTTCTGGTCCAAACTCCTGCCCCACGCTTCAGAGCTCCTAAGGTAAAACTAAACACATTTCTTATGCTCTTAACTCTAACCCTAAATTACATATTTTAAAAAATTACAGTCTCTCACTGTTTGAATTGATTTCCACTGTTAAATGATGTACTGTTAAGCTAAAATTAGCTTACCTGCAAGTACATTCACTTTTTTTTTAATTAGAAAAAAAAAATTTTTTGTATATATGTCATTTGCCCACAGTATATGTGTACATGTGTGTTTGTTCTTGTGTATTCTGGTTTGATGGTTGTACATATCCCTTTAGCCGGAAGACAGAGTGAGGGAGCTGGAGAGACTGCTCTGTGAGGCAAACAGAGAATGTACGCAATGGAGGCAGTCTCACAGCATCCTGCAAGAAGAGAACAACAACATGAAGAAGATGTTCCAACAGAAGGAGACGTTTCTGAAGGTCAAATCTCTTACATTTATGGCATTTGGATATGCACTGCTTATCCAGAGCAACTTATATTTATCCCATGTTATACAATTGAGTAGTTGAGGGTTAGGGACCTTGCTCAAGGGCTCTGTAGTGGCAGCTTGGAAGTGCTGGGAATTAAACTCACGACTTTGTGAGTGATAATCCAACACTTCACCCACTGAATTACTATTACCTCTTTCCTTAAGCAATGCTTTTATGGACATTGTTTGGAAAAAACTTTGTATTGTGACACAGAAGTGTAAACTTGGTATTTATAGACATTTCAATGTCACAAAGACTCAGTACTAGCAGTGGAAAAAAGTAAAAAAAAAATCTTAATATCCCAATATTCCTTATCCCAGGAATATTGGGCTCAAATTGCGAATACACCCTGGATAGGAAGGCCAGGATGAACTTGCCATTTGATATAGAAATTCTTATTCAGCATAAAGGAAGGTAGCTAATAAGGTCGTGAATTTGTCGTCATGTTGATTCTTGTCTTTGTCTTGGGGTCCCTTTTATGTGGACCCACTTTTTAGGCTCGTCTCACAACTGATGTATAAGTTTTGTGTGTATGAAAATAAAGCTCACCAGCCGTGTTTGTTGAACTTGTAGGTGTCTGTGGCTGATGCTCATCTGATGCACCAGAAGACTCTGAAGTCCGTCATTCATCTTAAGACTGAGAAGTCAAAGCTGAAGAAATGGGTGAACAAACTGCGTTTCAGAGAGCAGGAGCTGGAACAAGCACTCGATCAGTCTCTTTTTGAGCGTGATAAGCTACACATGGTAAGCAAGAAAAGCTTTGCTCTAATGAGTTTTATTTTAGGATTAATACATGATGGCTTGCAGCACTGATTCCCAGTAAGAGTTCTAGTGACATTTCTGTGTTAGTTGCTGCAAACAAGTTCTATTTAAAATCATACAGCAAAAAGTAAAGAAATTCCTCCATCTTTGTGATGCTGCTCAAGCAACATATTGACTTTGTCAAACCTGACCCAAATCATGATAAGTAGCTGATGCAGAGGCGCCATCAGACATAAAGAACAATCAGCATTTATTTCTGAAATCTCTATAGTGTGTCAATGAATGAGAAGCATTCAGTATTCAGATGTGAGGCAAGAAACATTAAAAGAAAAACAGTAAGGCAATAGTCTGATACGGGTATGATCATGTCACAAGGTTAGTTATATGCACATTTTTTAATATTTTAGGAGTATGAGCAACAGCAGGATGCTCACAGTGCCTTGCTGTTGGAAAATAAAGAGATGAAGAAGGAGCTGATACACAAAGAGCAAGTGCTCAAGGTAAATCTGTCTCCTTGCAAAATCATGACTGCTGTTGTGAACTCTTTATGTGTGTGTGGGAGTGTGTGTGTGTGTGTGTGTGTGTGTGTGTGTTCTTCTATAGTTAAATTTGAGTGTCGGTATAAAATTAATTAAAGTTTTTTTTTTTTTTTTTTTACAATAACACAGCAAAAAGTAAAGAAATTCCTCCATCTTTGTGATGCTGCTCAAACATATTGATTTTGTCAAACCTGACCCAAATCATGATAAGTAGCTGATGCAGAGGCGCATCAGACATAAAGAACAAGCAGCATTTATTTATGAAATCTCTATAGTGTGTCAATAAATGAGAAGAGTTTTTTTAGATGTGAGGCAAGCGGCATTAAAGGAAAAACAGTAGGACAAAATTCTCATACAGGTTTAATTACATCACAAGGTTAGTTATATGCACTTTTTTTTTTTTTTTTTAATTTTAGGAGTATGAGCAACAGCAGGATGCTCACAGTGCCTTGCTGTTGGAAAATAAAGAGATGAAGAAGGAGCTGATACACAAAGAGGAAGTGCTCAAGGTAAATCTGTCTTCTTGAAAAATCATGACTGCTGTTGTGAACTCTGTGTGTGTGTGTGTGTGTTTTCTTGTATAGTTAAATTTGAGTGTCGGTATAGAATTACTTAAAGGTGTGTTTGTTTAACTTGCAGGTGTCTCTGGCTGATGCCGAGCTGAAGTATGAGAAGGCTCTGGAGTCCATCAGTCAGCTGGAGGAAGAGAAGTCAGAGCTGACGAAACAGGTGGACAAACTGCGTTACACAGTGGAGGAGCTGGGAGAAGAGCTCTGTAACTCTCACCTTCAGAGTGATGAGCTACAGATTGTAAGCAAGAAAAGCTTTTCTCTCTCGAGTTTTATTAGGATTAATACGCAATGGCTTGCAGCACAACCTAAACTACTGATTCTCAATTAAGAGTTTTGGTGACATTTTTGTGTTAGTTGCTGCAAGCAAGTACTTTTTACAATCATACAGCATAAAGTAAAGAAAGTAATTCCTGCATCCTGTAACTGCTCAAACATATTGATTTTATCAAACCTGACCCAAATCATGATAAGTAGCTGATGCAGAGGCGCCATCAGACATAAAGAACAAGCAGCATTTGTTTCTGAAATCTCTATAGTGTGTCAATGAATGAGAAGAGTTTTTCTAGATTTGAGGCAAGCAACATTAAAGGAAAAACATTAGGACAAAATTCTCATACAGGTTTAATTACATCACAAGGTTAGTTATATGCTTCTTTTTTTTTAAAATATTTTAGGAGTATGAGCAACAGCAGGATGCTCACAGTGCCTTGCTGTTGGAAAATGAAGAGATGAAGAAGGAGCTGATACACAAAGAGGAAGTTCTCAAGGTAAATCTGTCTTCATGCAAAACCATGACTGCTGTTGTGAACTCTTTGTATGTATGTGTGTGTGTGTGTGTCCTTGTATAGTTAAATTTGAGTGTTGGTATAGAATTAATTAAAGCCATGTTTGTTTAACTTGTAGGTGTCTCTGGCTGATGCCGAGCTGAAGCATGAGAAGGCTCTGGAGTCCATCAGTCAGCTGGAGGAAGAGAAGTCAGAGCTGACGAAACGGGTGGACAAACTGCGTTACACAGTGCAGGAGCTGGGAGAACTGCTCTGTAACTGTCATCTTCAGATTGATGAGCTACAGATTGTAAGCAAGAAAAGCTTTTCTCTAATGAGTTTTATTTTAGGATTAATGCATGATGGCTTGCAGCACTGATTCCCAGTAAGAGTTCTAGTGACATTTCTGTGTTAGTTGCTGCAAACAAGTGCTATTTAAAATCATACAGCAAAAAGTAAAGAAATAAATTCCTGCAGCCTGTAAATGATGATGCTCAAATATTGACTTTGTCAAACCTGACCCAAATCATGATAAGTAGCTGATGCAGAGGTGCCATCAGACATAAAGAACAAGCAGCAGTTATTTCTGAAATCTCTATAGTGTGTCAATAAATGAGAAGTGTTTATTTTAGATGTGAGGCAAGCAACATTAAAGGAAAAACAGTATAGCAAAATTCTCATACAGGTTTAATTACATCACAAGGTTAGTTATATGCACTTTTTAAAATATTTTAGGAGTATGAGCAACAGCAGGATGCTCACAGTGCCTTGCTATTGGAATATGAAGAGATGAAGAAGGAGCTGATACACACAGAGGAAGTGCTCAAGGTAAATCTGTCTCCTTGCAAAACCATGACTGCTGTTGTGAACTCTGTGTGTGTGTGTGTGTGTGTGTGTAAGGACCACCCACTGGCCCAACGACGGAATCCAGCAGCATGGGTGAAGGAATCTCATGTTCTACCTTTCCTTTGCGCTTCTAGAGGAATTTGCTTAATTCATTAGAATATGGCTTCGGTCTTTAAACTCTGTGTATAATTATTATCTGACTCCAATTAATAATTAATATAATATAATCTGATGCTGATCACAATTTAGAGGGTTTGACTATTCTTCATTTATTAAGTAGATAGAAAACTGAAATGATTGAACACAACTCCATTCAAGTTTAAGTCGAGGCTACTCCATTACAACTTAAACTAAGGCCTCCAAAGATTAAAGAGGTTTTTTAATAATGATTTTCCATAGGCTCAGAATAAGTCAAAATTAACAGTTTTATTTTGCCAGGCAGGTTACACTTAAATCAATCTATTCAATTAGAAAAATACAAAACACACTAACAAATAAAATGATCAGCATAGTATGAAAAACACAAGTTACAGAATCAAAGTCATACCTGGCAATAGAGACACACAATAACAGTGTGGGATGTTCTGAATGCAGATGCTTCCCTGAGTCTTTTGCCAATGCACCCTATATACCCAAGAGAGACAAAGGGTCGTAAAATCTATGGGTCAACTAAAGACCTGGTTTTGAATGGGTTGTAAAGACACATCTGGATCAGAGATTGATTGTGATCTGTGTTTTTAGTTTTGCGACCCAGAGATAACACTAAATAAGTGTTATAAAAGACATAGTAGGATTGTTATCTTGTGACCTGAGAGGGGGTTGAATAAGGTCATAAGGACATATCTCCAACAGGAGTACAGACTATGTGTAAACTTTAGTACACTCTGATTTGGAAATTAGACCTTTTTCACCAATCACACCTTGACCTTTAGAATGACATTAGACATCAATCACATATAGTAAGTATATCATATTTTTTTTCAATATTCTTGAGATTAGAACCTGAAGAGAATGGGGTAAGAGAATGTAAATTAGGGTAAAGCCTTCTTGATAATATCCAGAAGATAGTTCCACCATTGTCTCCTTGAAGAGGGGAGGAACACAGGAATGTGAATTGTTTTATGATACACTCTCCAGAACACCCCAAAGCCCCCAAAGTTTCTGTTTTTTGATTGAAGATACTTCTTGAACTTCATCACACTCAATATTAATACTTTTGCCAGCCACATTACGTGTGTGTGTGTGTGTGTTCTTGTATAGTTAAATTTGTGTGTCGGTCTAGAATTAATTAAAGATTTTTTTTTTAAACTGGTAGGTGTCTCTGGCTGATGCCGAGCTGAAGCACCAGAAGGCTCTGGAGTCCATCAGTCAGCTGGAGGAAGAGAAGTCAGAGCTGACGAAACGGGTGAACAAACTGCGTTACACAGTGGAGGAGCTGGGTGAACAGCTCTGTAACACTCACCTTCAGATTGATGAGCTACAAATCGTAAGCAAGAAATGCTTTGCATGAAACAGTCCCTGTTGAAATAATTTTCTTGCTGCATGAACCACCGTACATGATTAAGCCCATGATTTTTGACCTATTTTTCCTCATGGCTGTGTTTTAGGATTGTGAGCAACAGTATCATGCTAACGCCGACCTTAACGTGTAAACAGATGAAGAAGACCATAAAACTGTATGACAAGGTAATCAGATTTTTTTTTCTCACTTAGCAACAACAGCTATGTGTTTACTTATACTTACATAATTTTAATGATTGCATTTTAATGAATTTTAATGACGGAATGGAAGTGAACATTTGCAGATGGAAACATTAAGCTCTTTTGCCCCATGTCTGTGTTTCAGGAGTAAGCTTACACCACCATCAAAGTCTCAGCAGACGTAGAAGGAGAAGCTAAAACAATAAATTAAATTGTTCACAATTCGTCTTTTCATTGCCATGTATGTCCTTCTGATTTTTCTTCAAAAATGGGTTCGCTTAAGTGGTCCAGCAGAGGAATTTAGCCTCTAAGGCACAAGGGGACATGACACAATGGTAGAGGCAGTTGAGGCAGCTCTACCTAGCCCTCAAATTCTTCTTTTTCTACAACACTGCCACATGCCAGGCTGTTTGGTCACAAAGGTTCCACTTGGGATTGGATGGTGGCACTTAAGTCATCACCTGCCCATGCTGGTCATTAAATTGATAAAAAATATATTTCCATACAGTAGTGGCATTAGGAAATGAAAAACAACATACTTGTATGAGTTTTAAAACTCAAAGCAGAAAATTGCTTTTTATACTTTTTATTGCCAGTATTTTTTTTTATAAAGGCCTTTCAAATTAAAATTAACAATGCAGTAATCTTAACATTCTTCCAAATGTGAACAAGATTAAAACCCATTTTCTGGGGTCATTTAAATTTTGTATTAGTTTAATTAAATAATAAAAACTTTGTATTTGGCATTGTGGCAGGCATAATGCAGATTGCGTCATTAAATTCAATACAGTGATGACTGAGGTATATACGTGCTCTATCATATTTGATACGCATATTTTCAACATTATTTTACTATAACATACTGTATAAAACATGATGTACTTTATTGAAGCAACCAATAATTACTCATATTGTTCGTATTGAACTATCACTAAAAATATAACTGCTTTTATTGCCATAACCTTTTCAAAATTAGCAATGCTGTCCCTGTGGAAAAACCCCTTCCAAGTCAGTCCAGTTTTGGAAAAGGCTGCCTAAGGTCTGCTATTGATTGCAGAGCATGGATAAATCCCACAAAACAAGTCCCAAATTGTATACAACAGGTTTTTCAGGAAAGAATTAATAATGTGGGTGGTGCAGAGGTCTCGGAAACTCTTCTAACAAATAATTGTACTCAGACAAATAATTATTTATGTCTGTTCATGGTCTAAAGCAGTGTTCATTTTGACAGCCATTTTTCATTTAGTCTTAGTCTTTATCTTCAGACGAAAATGGTTATTAGTCTTAGTCACATTTTATTCATTTTTGTCTTATAGTTTTAGTCTAGTTTTAGTCGACGAAAAGTCATTGCATTTTTGTCAAGTTTTAGTCATTAGTTTTAGTCAAACTGCAGTTACCAGCTTTAATTTAGTTCATTTTCTATGTAGTATTTAGACAAAAATAGTCACTATAATTTTTCTCTCTTTAGACCAATTAAGCTTATGAGAGATTTGAATCAAGATAACAAGCTATATTCACACTGCACTCTTAACACTTGTGCAGCTCTACATATCCCTTTTTCTTAGTTAAAGATCAGCCTGCTGTGCTGCCCTTGCTCATTTATAAGGTAGGATCATACATTACGGATAGGTAAAAGTGGTCTATAGTTTAAGTATCAAGTTGAAGTTGCTTTCGGCTGCTCGATGTTCGTTGTCGCCACAGCGGACCGACTGGTCCGCACAACAACTTGGCACAGGTTTTACGCCGGATGCCCTTCCTGCCGCAACCCTCACATTTTTTTCCGGGCTTGGGACCGGCACTGCATCCAGTGGCTGGGGTGGAGGTATTGGCTGGAATCGAACCCGGGCCTTTCGCATGATAGGCGAGAAACCTACCACTGAACCACCAATGCCTCATAGTTTAAGTATCAAGTTGTTTTCTTTAGCTGTTATGGAAAAACAGCATTTATTTTATGAAACTTCAAATAAATGTGCAATAAACAGACAGATGTTCAAAAACAGCTGAACATATATTACTCACATACCTTTGTCTGCTAACAGTATTTACTGTATAATAACCATTAAGAGTGTACATTTGGTAGTAAAATGACATTTTTATGAAATCTGTCAACTCAGATATGGGAGCGTCAACTTCTCCAGAATGTAAATAGGGAAAAAAATCATGTAGTGTATTCCAGGCTTAATCATGCATACATGGGAAATAACTTTTAAATCCATCTGTCATTTTAGAAACAGTTTGCTATCTGCATGTTATTAAGTTAGTAAAATAAATAGGCTAAGGCCTAAATAATCCTGCTACAGCACATGATACAGATTTCATTAGAAACAGAGCTGAATGCTGAAGAAAAGCAGAACTCTTCTTCTTCTTCTTTCGGCTTTTCCCTTCAGGGGTCGCCACAGCGAATCATCTCTCTCCACCTATCCCTATCTTCTGCATCCTCATGCCTTGCACCCACTAGCTTCATATCCTCATTAATTCCATCCATATACCTCCTCTTTGGCCTTCCTCTTTGCCTCCTGCCTGGCAGCCCCATGTCCAACATTCTCCTACCAATATACTCATTCTCCCTCCTCTGAACATGTCCAAACCATCTTAATCTGGCCTCCCTAACTTTGTCCCCCAAACGTCCAACATGAGCTGTCCCTCTGATGTACTCGTTCCTAATCCTGTCCAATCTTGTCACTCCCAAAGAGAACCTCAACATCTTCAGCTCTGCTACCTCTAGCTCTGACTCCTGTCTCTTCCTCAGTGACACTGTCTCTAAACCATACAGCATGGCTGGTCTCACCACTGTCCTGTACACCTTCCCCTTGATTCTCGCTGATATTTTCTGATCACACAGAACTCCCGACACCTTTCTCCACCCATTCCAACCTGCCTGCACTCGCTTCTTTACCTCTTTCCCACACTCTCCATTACTCTGGACTGTTGACCCCAAGTACTTAAACTCCTGTACCTTCTTCACCTCTTCACCCTGTAACCTTCCTGTTCCACTTCCCTCCCTTTCATTCACACACATGTACTCAGTCTTACTACGACTGACCTTCATTCCTCTTCTCTCCAGCGCAAACCTCCACCTCTCCAGGTTTTCCTCCACCTGCTCCCTGCTCTCACTACAGATCACAATGTCATCTGCAAACATCATTGTCCAAGGAGACTCCTGTCTGACCTCCTCTGACAACTGGTCCATCACTATAGCAAACAGGAAGGGGCTCAGAGCCGATCCCTGATGCAGTCCCACCTCCACATTGAACTCCTCTGTCTGACCTACAGCACACCTCACCACTGTCCTGCTCCTCTCATACATGTCCTGCACCACTCTGACATACTTCTCTGCTACTCCTGACTTCCTCATACAGTACCACAGCTCTTCTCTTGGCACCCTGTCATACGCTTTCTCCAAGTCTACAAACACACAGTGCAACTCTCTCTGACCATCCCTATACTTCTCCATCAAAAGAAGAAAAGCAGAACTGTTGTACAATATATAATGAAGCATTGTACATTTATGAAAGTCTGGCTCAGAACTATGCAGTAAGGTAGATAACTGACGTTAATTAACAGAAAGCTAAAACGTAAAAATGTAAAACTTGCTAGTGATTTTCCCTGTGGACACATCCAGTAACACTGACCTAATGTTCAGAAAAAGTACTTAAATAAGACTACATAGTTGACTTTCCGTGACAGAAGCTGCATTAGTATTCTTTCCATCTGTTTTATAGCCACAGGGCTTCTCTCAGTTCTCTGTGATAGTGCATAATGTTTGTTTTTTCAGAGGAATTATAACAGAAATGCTTCCACATATCAGGTGCTGAAGTCAATGCAGCTCGCCAGGCCAGTTGGAGATTACTTATCCTACCCGCTAATTGTCTGAGATGGACACGCCCCTTATCCAGTCCAGTGACAGGGAGGCACATTTTAAAAGACAGTTAGCTGATACAAAAAGGTAATTTATTTTTAATGTCCGATACTACTAAAAAGCATTTTAGTCCAGTCTTGTCTCGTTAACAAAGAAACGAGAAACATAGTTTTTGTCATCAGATATTAGTTTCATCTTAGTCTGGTCTCGTCTTAGTCACAGAAAAAATCATCGTCTTCGTTAACGAAATCAACACTCGTCTAAAGTCTATTTATCCTAGTCACAGGCACTTTTTTGATTGATAATTATTTCTTCGTCTTCTCACGCCGCATCATCTGTTCATCCTGCGGCATAGACAAACTTCTTCTTCTTCTTTCGGCTTTTCCCTTCAGGGGTCGCCACAGCGTATCATCTCTCTCCACCTATCCCTATCTTCTGCATCCTCAACACTTGCACCCACTAGCTTCATATCCTCATTAATTCCATCCATATACCTCCTCTTTGGCCTTCCTCTTTGCCTCCTGCCTGGCAGCTCCATGTCCAACATTCTCCTACCAATATACTCACTCTCCCTCCTCTGAACATGTCCAAACCATCTTAATCTGGCCTCCCTAACCTTGTCCCC
>JAUCMX010000004.1:10426922-10519422 GCA_033459395.1 Hemibagrus guttatus
TAGAGATTTCAGAAATAACTGCTGCTTGTTCTTTATGTCTGATGGCACCTCTGCATCAGCTACTTATCATGATTTGGGTCAGGTTTGACAAAGTCAATATTTGAGCATCATCATTTACGGGCTGCAGGAATTACTTTCTTTACTTTTTGCTGTATGATTGTAAAAAGCACTTGTTTGCAGCAACTAACACAAAAATGTCACTAGAACTCTTAATTGAGAATCAGTAGTTTAGGTTGTGCTGCAAGCCATTGGGTATTAATCCTAATAAAACTCGAGAGAGAAAAGCTTTTCTTGCTTACAATCTGTAGCTCATCACTCTGAAGGTGAGAGTTACAGAGCTCTTCTCCCAGCTCCTCCACTGTGTCACGCAGTTTGTCCACCTGTTTCGTCAGGTCTGACTTCTCTTCCTCCAGCTGACTGATGGACTCCAGAGCCTTCTCATACTTCAGCTCGGCATCAGCCAGAGATACCTACAAGTTAAACAAACACACCTTTAAGTAATTCTATACCAACACTCAAATTTAACTATACAAGAACACACACAGACACACACACAGAGCACACAACAGCAGTCATGATTTTGCAAGAAGACAGATTTACCTTGAGAACTTCCTCTTTGTGTATCAGCTCCTTCTTCATCTCTTTATTTTCCAACAGCAAGGCACTGTGAGCATCCTGCTGTTGCTGATACTCCTAAAATATTAAAAAATGTGCATATAACTAACCTTGTGACATGATCATACCCGTATCAGACTATTGCCTTACTGTTTTTCTTTTAATGTTTCTTGCCTCACATCTGAATACTGAATGCTTCTCATTCATTGACACACTATAGAGATTTCAGAAATAAATGCTGATTGTTCTTTATGTCTGATGGCGCCTCTGCATCAGCTACTTATCATGATTTGGGTCAGGTTTGACAAAGTCAATATGTTGTTTGAGCAGCATCACAAAGATGGAGGAATTTCTTTATTTTTTGCTGTATGATTTTAAATAGCACTTGTTTGCAGCAACTAACACAGAAATGTCACTAGAACTCTTACTGGGAATCAGTGCTGCAAGCCATCATGTATTAATCCTAAAATAAAACTCATTAGAGCAAAGCTTTTCTTGTTTACCATGTGTAGCTTATCACGCTCAATAAGAGACTGATCGAGTGCTTGTTCCAGCTCCTGCTCTCTGAAACGCAGTTTGTTCACCCATTTCTTCAGCTTTGACTTCTCAGTCTTAAGATGAATGACGGACTTCAGAGTCTTCTGGTGCATCAGATGAGCATCAGCCACAGACACCTACAAGTTCAACAAACACGGCTGGTGAGCTTTATTTTCATACACACAAAACTTATACATCAGTTGTGAGACGAGCCTAAAAAGTGGGTCCACATAAAAGGGACCCCAAGACAAAGACAAGAATCAACACGACGACAAATTCACGACCTTATTAGCTACCTTCCTTTATGCTGAATAAGAATTTCTATATCAAATGGCAAGTTCATCCTGACATTCCTATCCAGGGTGTATTCGCAATTTGAGCCCAATATTCCTGGGATAAGGAATATTGGGATATTAAGATTTTTTTTAACTTTTTTCCACTGCTAGTACTGAGTCTTTGTGACATTGAAATGTCTATAAATACCAAGTTTACACTTCTGTGTCACAATACAAAGTTTTTTCCAAACAATGTCCATAAAAGCATTGCTTAAGGAAAGAGGTAATAGTAATTCAGTGGGTGAAGTGTTGGATTATCACTCACAAAGTCGTGAGTTTAATTCCCAGCACTTCCAAGCTGCCACTACTGAGCCCTTGAGCAAGGTCCCTAACCCTCAACTACTCAATTGTATAACATGGGATAAATATAAGTTGCTCTGGATAAGCAGTGCATATCCAAATGCCATAAATGTAAGAGATTTGACCTTCAGAAACGTCTCCTTCTGTTGGAACATCTTCTTCATGTTGTTGTTCTCTTCTTGCAGGATGCTGTGAGACTGCCTCCATTGCGTACATTCTCTGTTTGCCTCACAGAGCAGTCTCTCCAGCTCCCTCACTCTGTCTTCCGGCTAAAGGGATATGTACAACCATCAAACCAGAATACACAAGAACAAACACACATGTACACATATAATGTGGGCAAATGACATATATACAAAAAAAAAAATTTCTAATAAAAAAAAAAGTGAATGTACTTGCAGGTAAGCTAATTTTAGCTTAACAGTACATCATTTAACAGTGGAAATCAATTCAAACAGTGAGAGACTGTAATTTTTTAAAATATGTAATTTAGGGTTAGAGTTAAGAGCATAAGAAATGTGTTTAGTTTTACCTTAGGAGCTCTGAAGCGTGGGGCAGGAGTTTGGACCAGAACAGGTCCCATTGCCTGGTTCTGCACTGAACCTAAATATCAAAAACCATAATATCATCACATCATCACCAGAGCTCTATTTTCCAGTTCAGTTTCCACCTCTATACACCAGGCGTCTTCAAACCTTTTCCTCAACAGGATTTGTTTTTACTACCTCTATACATGTCTAATATTAGCCAAGACGAAAACACTGACAGATTTTTTCACATTAATGAACTCAAAACATTATTTAACATTATTAAAACAGAAATATTTCTAACACGATGGGCGGGGCTTTTAGAGAGCGTCCGTTCATTTAAAATGGCGCTGATCACCTGTCAATCATCCCGGCTGCAAAAGACGGTTGGTTTTATGTGCAAAGAAGACAAACTTTCTGACTGCTAATTCGTGTCGGCGTAGCTCGACGTTAAAATGCTTAAATGTTATCAGCTCTGATACAAACTTATATTTATTTTGGAGTATTTTCCACCTCGTTTGTAATCCCTTGGTGCAGTTTAATACCGCTGCTCTACAGAATATTTAAATACAGCCCGTTCAAGTGTATTGGGAAGGGCTGAAAAGTCTACTTAATTTAAATATGTCTGTTTTCTCTCCAATAAACAGAGAGAAATAAAACTCAGCAAGTTTAACCACAACTGAGAAACAAGAAACTGAAGATATCTTACCGTTGGTCACAGTTATCTTCTCCCCAACGTTACGATTTCTTTTAATGTAACGATGTGCGGTCGTTGCTGCAACACCAGACCTACCCAGCAGGGGGCGCCGCGGTTGTTTACGTACTTGCGAACGAAGTGGTGGAAACATTTTCTCGGATTTTACTATTTCTCCAAAAAACACACACGTATCCGCACAAAGGACGGTGGCGATATGAAAGCTTGGTGTTCTGTCTAAAGGTTTTAAGAGTGTAATGATTCTGTGTTGCTACAGTGACAAGCGAACAGAAGTGGAATCAGAACACCGCGTGTGTGTGTGTGTGTGTGTGTGTGTATACAAAAAACACAAACAACGTGATCATTCTGCTAGGCTTTGGACATAAATAATTATTTTGACCTAAATGGGCATACATTTTTAATCTATAGACATAATTAATATAATGTGTGCACAATCATATTTCTAACACTGAGGTGCATGAAATCAGGGTCACAAAATATTCATACAAAAGGACTCATAAATATAGCATAGGTACATTATGTACGTTATTCATATGTATATTGCACTGTAGGTTATTTAAAATAGAGAGATATTAGTGAATTGTAGGTATTATTCTCTGTATCATAATAACAGGATGGCTGGCCAATTTAACACCACTCCCCTTTATTTATATATTTAAATGATCATACACTTTCCTCTTTTTTATGCAATAGATTTATTTTTGTTTAATGTTTTTACTAAAAATGGCTAATAAGTTTGATATATAAAAGTATATTAAAGACTACAGTGTATATACAACACATAACATACTACTTTACTCATTGATCTGATGTGATTAGGATAATTCACCTTCAGTAGCAATCTTTTCATTGAATGCTGATATTTGTACTGAAACCTTCTCAAACTAAAAATAGTCTTTGGATGATATAAAAATTAATCTTTCACATTTTGACAATTGCCCACAAAGTAAGCGTGAGAGTTTTTGTTTGTATTTTATTTTGTGTCCCAATAGCCAAGTTACCTTACAAATAAAAAACTGTAAAAAAAAATAAAAAATAAAATACTGAACGAGAAATGTCTGCCAGTTGGTTCATGTGGTCCAACAACAAAGTAAGCAGCACTAGGACATAGCAATTATGCCAATGAAGTAAAAGATTTAAGCGTCACTGGTACTAATAGTAGTAGTAGTAGTAGTAATATAAATAGTAGCAGTAACTACTACTACTACTACTACTACTACTACTTGCTACACCATGTTCACAGCTCATCCAGGACTAATGTATTCATGTATTCATGTGGGCTAATTATGAAGCTCAGGTGGACCATGTGTAGGGCCAGTGTGGGAAAGCAGGGACCATCTTGTGTTCATCAACTTTATTTTACAGTAGCTACTTTTAAATAAAAACTAAAAACAATACATTCCACATAATAAATGACTCATAATATACAGTAGTTGTTAACATTTATTTAAAATTAATGGCAAAGGAAAAGTAAATTAGTAATGATAATAATAATAATAATAATAATAATAATAATAATAATAATAATATTAATAATAATAATAATAATGATTGTTTTTTAAAAATAGCAATAATAATTATAAAACACAAAACAAAAATAGTAATAAACACCAATCGCAATAATATTTACAGTGTGCAGTGTATACTGTAAGAATTTAATGAACTTAAATTTAACAGTTCTATTCAGTTAGTTATATAATTATTACAATTTAAAATATAAATATAGAATTTTAATATTTTTAAAGTCTACTTATACGCCTGAGTTTTTATTAGTGTAGAAATAACGGATGTTATATGTAATTTAACAATAAAATAATGATGTACTGTGTGTGTGTGTGTGTGTGTGTGTGTGTGTGTGCGTGTAAAGCTTAACCAAAAACCTCAGAGCTGTCAGAGACCCACAGTATATTAAAGTACAAGAGGATCTGCTCCCATCTAGTGGTTAATGAAGCTAAAAATGTAGACGTTGGAATAAACAACTTTCGCAAGCTCCGTGCTACGAAACCGTAAAGTAAAAGAATCCTTCAACTTTCAAGCGCCATAGACATATGATTTAAGGGGATACCTCTACTTAAAGGGATCTTCAGTTGAATATGAGCGACTATGAAGTGTCTGTGCAGCAGCTCAATGACCTTTTAGCAGACGAAAATGGCCACTTCAGCATGCCATCTAAAGATTTCAATGAAGTCTACCCCAGGATTCTGCTTGGAAATGAGTATGTCTTATTAAAGCTAAAACCTCTAAGTTACAAGTCCTTATGCTTTCTTTGATGCCAACAGTGCTACACTAGTTATACTATCATATACATGGATGGCATGCCCTTAGCCAAATAATTACCTTTGGCTCCTTTGGCTGTAATTACTGATTGTATGAACATATGTGGAAAAAAAACATATATGAAAAAATGGGGAAAAAACCCCAACAACACCATATATAAAAACAAAAACATAACACTGATAAGAACTAGACCTGAGCTATTTATAGCTAGTCACATGGCAGAGTAATAACACTTCATGTATCCCCTGTATTGCAGGTCTGTGGCCACGAATGTGAAACTCTTGCAACAACTGAGAGTGACACACATTCTTAATGTCGCTGAAGGAGACTCATACATGCACGTGACCACAGGTGCAGAATATTATGCGGGTACGGGCATTATCTACCACGGAATACCAGCCAATGACGTGGAATATTTTGATCTCAGTGTATATTTTGAAGAGGGTGCAGACTTCATAGCACAGGCCTTGGTATATAATGGAGACAGAGGTAAAGTTTCAGTTAAACATAGTCAGTATTGTTATGCATTCATGGTCTCATAAGGTCTATTTATTTCTAGGGAAGGTGTATGTGCATTGCCAGAAGGGTTACAGTCGTTCAGCAGCAATCGTCATCGCTTACCTGATGTTGAGACACAAGTTGGACGTACAAGCCGCTTTAGCTACAGTGAGAGAAAAACGAGAGATCGGACCTAATGATGGATTTCTGTACCAGCTCTGTCAACTCAATGACAGACTGAAAAAGGATTAGAATCTTAACATTAATAAAAATAATATGTAATATTATAAATAATATAATAAATAACATTCTCCATAATATGTTCTGTTTCCTGTGTTGTTCTTGTGTGACACATTTATTAAAATTATTAGAATATTAATATTACAGAAAGTAATAGTAACAGTTAATATATATATATATATATATATATATATATATATATATATATATATATATATATATATTAACTGTTACTTTCTGTGGTAATTACAATGATAATTAATACTTTTTAAAAACGTTGTTACAGATTTCCTTAGATAAAGAACGATCTTTTAAATATCTAAAAAGTAAAGGCTGTATGCAAGCAACTGGATTATGCTTTGTCCATATGCATCTGGGAATCTGTATGTGGTGATAATCACAATGTGTAGTTTCTCTTGCAATTCTTGTAACACTTTCTTCCTCTTTGCACATGATCATGATCCACAACACTGCTGGCTTTCAGAACCTCTGGAGTGAAAAGGGAGAAACACATGACCTAGGTGACATGATTACACCGAGCTTCTCACACTGATTAACACATTCTGGGCATTCTGGGCAGTCTGAGGTGCAACCTGGTGGTGTCGGCTGGACTGAAACATAATATCCCAGAGGTGTTCTATTGGATTTAGTTCAGGCTAGCATGGGGGCCATTCAATGGTATCAATTCCTTCATTCTTCATGCCAATTCTGGTGTTCAATGGCAAATGCCAATCAAGCTTCACGGTGCCGGGCAGTGATCACAGGGCCCACTAGAGGATGTTGGGCCCTCAGATCAACTTTATGAAGTCTGTTTCTGATTGTTTGGTCAGAGACATTCACACCAGTGGCCTGCTGGAGGTCATTTTGTAGGGCTCTGTCAGTGCTCATCCTGTTCCTCCTTGCACAAAGGAGCAGATACCGGTCCTGCTGATGGGTTAAGGACCTTCTACAGCCCTGACCAGCTGTTCTAGAGTAACTGTCTGTCTCCTGGAATCTCCTCCATGATCTTGAGACTGTGCTGGGAGACACAGCAAACCTTCTGGCAATGGCACGTGTTGATGTGCCATCCTGGAGGAGTTGGACTAGCTTTGCAAGGTCCAGGTATCGCCTCATGTTACCAGTTATATATACAGTCATGTGAAAAAATTAGGACACCCCATTGAATATTCAGTTCTTCATTAAGAAATATCAACATGTCAATTTCTGATCTTGTTTTAATTTGTACCTGCAGATGAAAGGGGTGTACTTGTATGTAAACAACAAAATATGACTTTGTTTTTCACAAAGAAATCAACAAAAATGAGTATTTCACTTGAGGAAAAAGTTAGGACACCCTATGCCCGAATAGCTAGTGTTTCCCCCATTGGCTGAAATAACCTCACTGAGATGTTTCTTGTAGCCATCTACCAGTTTCTGACATCGACTGGAAAAAGTTTCCCCCACTCCTCAATGCAGAATTCTTTCAGCTGTGTGATGTTTGGGGTGTGATGTTTGGGGGATCTCAACAGGATTTAGATCTGGACTTTGACTTGACCATTCCAGAATTCTCCATTTTTTACTTTTCAGCCAGTCCTTGGAGGATTTACTGGTATGTTTTTGGTCATTGTCATGTTGCAAGATTCAGTTCTGCTTTAGCTTAAATTTGAGATACATGTATCTCAAGCACCTTCTGATACAATGTAGAATTCATAACGGATTCTATGATGGTGAGCTGGCCAGGTCCTGCTGCAGCAAAGCATCCCCAAACCATAACACTTCCACCTCCATGTTTCATAGTTGCTATGAGGTTCATTTACTAAAATGCTATATTTGGTTTACGCCAAACATGCCCTGTTATGGTGTCCAAATAATTCAATTTTAGACTCATCTGTCTGAAGCACGTTATTCCAGAAGTTTTGGCCTTTGTCTCTGTGTTCTTTGGGAAACTTCAGCCTTTCCCTCATGTATTTTAGACAGCAAAGGTTTCCTTCTTGCACACCTCCCATCTTAATTAAAGTTGTGTAGTCTCTTTCTGATTGTAGATTCATGCACTTTGACATAAACTGTAGCGAAAGCTTGCTGTAGGTCCCGTGATGCTATTTTAGAGTTCTTGGAGACGTCTTTAAGCATCTTGCGGTCTGCTCTTGGGGTGAATTTGCTTGGACGGCCTGACCTGGCCATGTTGGCAGTTGTTTGAAATGTTCTTCACTTGTAATGATTTTCTGGACAATGGAATGGCTGATTAAAACATTTTTCGAGATATTTTTATATCCCTTACCAGACTCATAAGCATCAACCATCTTCTTTCTGAAGGCCTCAGAGAGCTCTTTGGATCTCACCATGGTGATACCTCTCACTTCAACAATTAAGAGCAAACCAAGCTAAATGTCTGAGGTTTAAATAAGGCGAGCCTCCTTCAAAATGCTCTGTAACAATGTTCTACTAATTTGCACCTGATGTGATACACCTGCAGGCAATTTTATCCATTTTAACTACAAATAAATGTGGGGGTGTCCTTACTTTTTCCTCACAAGAATTTGGATTTTTTTTTTAATTACATTTTACAGATCATTATATATGTGTCAAGATGTGTTATGATGCTGAAAAGTCAGGATCAGTTTTATCAATGTGGGAATTATAGCGACCCCTGGAGTGGATTTAGAGAAAAACTCAATGTCGTGCAGGACGTGACCCTTAACTCACCGAAAGTTTTCCTTTTTTTTTTTTTTTTAATTATACTTTCTGGTAAAAAAAAAAAAAAAAAAAAAAAAATCAGGCAAAATCAATATTCCGGTCTCTGCTGTCATTCAGCTGTAGCTCTTCCTATGCATAGTGACCTGTATTTATTATTATTATTATTATTATTATTATTATTATTATTATTATTATTATTATTATTATTATCATCATCATCATCATTGTTGTTGTTGTTGTGGTATTCATTATGCGATAACTGTATCTAATGTAGTCTGTTTTAATAGAATTATTATTATTTATGTAATTTATTATTTTATTAGATACAAAAGTCACGTAAACTTTAGGACAACTAACAGGTTTTTATCAGTTATAGTAACACACTAGCATACGAAATAAATCATTCTATAGCAAGATTCACGAATAATAATAATAATAATAATAATAATAATAATAATAATAATAATAATAATACAATTATAATATATAAATAAATAATACAATAACATAAAACAACTAGTTGTAATAGTAGTAGTGGTAGTAGTACTAGTAGTGGTAAGAGAAAAAGCTACACTTTAGTCCATTGAAACGACTTTTATTTTTTAAAGTAAACGCTGAGCATCTGTTTCCGGGGTTGAAGGGCTTCAACGTGGTGCAGCAGGGGCTCAACGTGTGTAGCAGCTCGAAATGAAACCTCAGATAAACTGAAGGAGCAACTGCAAATTCAGCGTTCAATGTAACTAAATTAGTATTTACGTATTTAATTGTGTCAATATACATTTTCCCCGGCTTCTATTTCTTATTTGATGAGATAATCGTAAATCCCTTTAGCAGCGTTTAGTTGTGTTGACCAGAGGAAGCCGCAGCAGCTCGATTAGCTCATTCTAGTTTACGTGAATTATTTTAAATCTCTCTATTATTCCGTGATTAAAGTGATTTAGTGTAGCTGAAATATCTAATCTTTAATAAGTTAGAAAATATGAAGTTTTTATTTGTTTTAAAGTAGCTGCCATTAGTTATTAGGCTGATATTACCTGCTGCACTGAGATAAACTGTAAGCTTTCTGAGCTAAAATGATATAAAGATTAGAATTATAAATCCACTGAATCCTTAATGATGAAACGTAAACATGTCTGAGTTCATGTCATTGAAGTTACAAAAATTTCTATTTGCCTTTTTTTTTTGTTGTGAATTAACCTTCTTGAAATTCAGAGTAGTTTTAGTTCAACATTTAGAGACTTATATTAAAAGAAAGTCATCTATCTGTTTTCAAATTTTTTCTTTGTTTACAATTTGAGATCCTGTAGAATCTGTTTTCCAGTGTTTAGATTCAACCAGTCAATTTCATTCTTCTATTCAAAATTCGTTCTGTATTGTACCTTCAGGCATTACTTGTATTCATCGTCCCTATTTTTTTAAAATGTGTAATTAAGGAAAGAGTGAAAACCAATTCTGTGTTGTTTCTCAGCTTTAATCTGTCCAGTAATGGGGGAGTTCAAGGTTCATCGTGTTCGCTTCTTTGACTACATGCCCTCAGCTATTCATGCTCTGGCTTTCGAGCCTCAGCGTGAGCGGATCGCAGCGGTGAGGGCAGACGGCTCTGTGGAGATCTACGATGTGGCTGACAACTTATTCCAGGAAAAGGTCTGTGAGTCTGGCTGCACATGGTGTACATCAGGGAAAGTGTGCCTCAGTGCCAGCCATATCAAACACTCATGTGGATTAGGTGATGCGTGTAATGTGATAAACTTATTACAGTCGTGTGTACACAGGTGATTCCTGGGCGAGAGAAGCGAGCCACTGAGGCTCTGGCTTGGGTTGGAGAGCGTCTCTTCAGTGCAGGTTTAAATGGTGAGATAGTTGAGTACGATTTGGACAACCACAAGGTGAAATACACACTCGATGCTTATGGAGGCCCCATTTGGGCCATTGCAAGCAACAAGCAAGGAACTCACTTGGCTGTAAGTTGAATGTTTTAATGTTTCTTATTGCATTTGGATGTAAGTTATTAAGAATATAGAAATAAAGAGGATCATATGCTGGAAAAGGTGTTCTCTTTTATAGCGTTAAAAACCATTCTTATGGCGTTTTCTATTTTGTTTTGCCCAGGTTGGTTGTGAAGATGGTACTGTTAAGCTGTTTGAGGTGTGTGAAGGTAAAATCCAGTTTGAAAGAAATCTGGCCAAACAAAAAGGACGCATCCTCTCACTATCCTGGCATCCTTCAGGCTTGAGGATAGCTGCAGGAATGATGGACATGATTCGGGTCTTTGATACTGAAACAGGTAAGATATAACCTAGAGAAATCCCAGAAATAAAAATGTGAAATGTCTTAAGGTACATACACATTAATCTGGATCAATACAGAAACACATGTTTTACTCAAAGTTTTGGTGTTCTGTCCACGCTTGTGTTTTTGTCTAGAAAAAAAAAAGAGCTTTTTGTAGTGTGGACCTAGGAAAGGGTGGTATTGAAAAACATAGATGTCTAAAGTCTCTATAGTTTTGGGTTACCCACAGCAGCCAGTCCATTACCATGTACCATTACCATATTTTTTTTCTTAATGTTTATTTATTTATTTATTTTGAATGTGTTCTTAAAAAATGTGGGGTTTTTTTTTGTTTTATTTTTATTTTTAATTTTAAACCCACATGTCATCTACAGAGTGCTGTAGACATGTCCCTTATCCAAATCTTCACTCTGTAATACTACACACAACTCTGATGTTGGATAGAATTGTGTAGTAGATGTGGCTGTGGTTGTGAATAGATCCTTAGCTAAAACTCAGGATTGTAGAATGTGTTTGGACAATTATTTACTTCAGAGTAGCACTTTTATTGTTTTTTTTTCTGCTCTGTATACCTTCTACGGAGGCATTGGTGGCTCAGTGGTAGGTTTCTCGCCTATCATGCGAAAGGCCCGGGTTCGATTCCAGCCAATGCCTCAACCCCAGCCACTGGATGCAGTGCCGGTCCCAAGCCCGGAAAAAATGGGAGGGTTGCGGCAGGAAGGGCATCCGGCGTAAAACCTGTGCCAAGTTGTTGTGCGGACCAGTCGGTCCGCTGTGGCGACCCCGAACAGGGAGCAGCCGAAAGCAACTTCTTCTGTATACCTTCTGCTAGCACTCGATTAAAAATCTTGAACGGCAGCACTACGTATATTATGCTCTGCTTGGCATATCGCTTAGCTTTTATTTCCTTTTCTTGTATTAAGCGTCTGCTAAATGAGTAAATGGAAGTACTTTCTAACTGAATGCATTGTCTTGCTCCTCAGGTCAGTCAGTTCACAGGCTCTTGGTGGAGCGTGGAATAGGAACAGCTAAGAGTAAGGAGTGTGTCGTTTGGAGTGTGGTGTACCTCAGCGACGGCACCATCATCAGCGGAGACTCGTCTGGGAAGGTTAAGATATGGGACGATCGCACAGGAACGTTGATTAAAAGCCACCAGGTCACCAAGTGGGATGTGCTGACATTATCAGTTTCACAGGTGAAAAGCCGTTTCTGTCTTTATATGCGCTTATCTGTATTTTTAAAAGGAAATGAGTGTTATCACACTCTTGGAAGGCTGATGTTCTGTTAGAAGAGATGATTTTATTATCCCAGCTAAAATTTCCAGCAAGATGTTACTCTAGCTTTCTTTTTTATTTAGATTCATGGTGTGCTTCTGTGATTGTAGGATTAGGGATCGAGTATATTATGCAGTTCTTCAAGGCCTATGCTCCAGAGTCAAGTCGAGCATATTACGAATCAGTTTTCCCATCACTCTTCTCTCTTTCAACAACCAGAGAAAAAAAAACCATCTACTTCCTATTGAAATTCAATTTTCTTTCAACATAACATGCTCCATATGGATCATACTTTTGTTATTCTAAAGCACCATGATTCTGCGGAATGCTAGACTTCTCCAAATCCCATCACATGCTGCATTAAACATGCAAAATGTACATGTGGTGTGAAAGAACTAGCCAATACACAAGTTGTGTCCCAAGTAATGCAATATGTACTATTTGCTTACACTGTGCACTATGAACTCTACCATACGTGCTATCATCTCAAGCTGTTTCCTAGTTGAAGGCAAATGACATCAGACTCACTTAATACGTCACCACTAGTTTTAGAAGAATACAGAATTTTTGTTGGAAAATAAATCACATTTAGAACACTTAGCTGTTGTCCACCTGTAGCCCCATCCCTCTTTCTCTAGGTAAATTAAGCTGTGAGTGTTGAGTTCATGAAGTGTCCAACATTCCACACTTGATTTTTCAGTTAAATAAGTGCATTGTCCAGATTCATCCAGAAGTCTACTACATTTTTATTGGAATTTTTAAAAAATCTTACATTGCTCACACTGTTTATACTACACAATGGCACAGAATAATGCATATGTATGTTATATTTGGGATGCAGTAAGGGTCTCGTCACATTTCATAAAGTTTCATTGAAACTTTCTCTCGCTCTCTTTCTCTCATAAATTAGAAATTATTTTTAATTAGTCACCCTGTTATGACCCACAGGATGAGACCAGCGTCGTTGCCGGGACATCAGAGGCAACCGTGATTCAACTCCAGTTCATTTCCATGGTTCTGGGACAGGAGGAGAAAGAGTGGGTACGGACCAGAACCTTTAAGAACCACACGCATGACGTCCGAGCTGTTTTGGAGATCAACATGGCCATTGTTTCAGGAGGTTTGATCACTATTTGAAAAAATTCTTTGTCTTAATTGTAATGAGGGGTGGAACTGATAACAAAAAATCTCTATATTTAATTTAAAGGTGTGATTGTATGTGTTTGCAAAATTGTTTTCACACTAGTGTATATTTGTGTTTAAATGCACTATTGGATTTAATGGAAATTAGTTTAATGCAGTTCTACTGAGGAGGCTTTCACACTGACAGTTTAGTCTGAAATGTGGAAAATTGCTCATGCAAAACTGTCCTGTGGAGCGGCAAGCGAACTGCGGTACAGACCCAAGACTACCTGTGGGAGGTGGTGTGAGTTCAGTTGTCCAAAATTTCTTTGAATGTGAACACAACTCGTCCTTCGTAATAATAGTAGTAATAATAATAATAATAATGATAATAATAAAAAGAGTTGAATCTATACATTTGTGTCCACAGCAAATGTGCCCATTGTGAAAACCACCTAAGAGTTCAGCGAGACTTCGATTTTGTCTGTAAAAATAAATTTGCATAGAAAGCTGGGCGAAATGAAACACTTGAATACAGTATTAGGACTATATTAGGGCTGAAACGATTCCTCGAGTAATTCGAATACAAAAAATCATTGACGCAAATTAGTTGCCTCGAAGCTTCGTTTAGTCCGTTTACTGTAACTACACAGAGAGCACTACGTTTCCCCATGGACCATTATTACTGACACACAACCCGCTAAACTCGGGAAGAAAAGGGTGAGGGGCGAGAAGATTCAGGCCAAAGAAAACGGCAGAAAGTTTTCAAATTTTGTGATCATTTCAAACTAAAACATACAGAAAACTCTGTACAGTGTGATTACTGTAAGATTGAATTGGCGTACCACAACAATACAAGTTCCATACTTCAATATCTCCTTTGAAAACACACACTCCCCGCTTTAAGTCCACTGAGTCGACACAAGCTTTGCACTTAGCTTAAATCAATATGAACGTTTTCACTTCGCTTAAATCAATATGATTGCTAGTTGAAATTAAGGCCCGTAAAAATATATGTGAATTGTGGCTACATGTATTTAAGACCGTAAATCAGTATGGTGGCTAGTTATGATGTCCCTAATTTAGCAAGAAAGTTTTGTGAAAGTCTAAGTGTCATTCAAAAAATTTTGATAGCCTCACTCTCTCTCTGTCTGTTACACACACACACACACACACACACACACACACACACCAGTATGTAGACATTTAAGAGGGTTTATTCTCCAAATAACTCTAATTTCATGTTACAGAAAAATGTGTTAAGAAATGTTGTGTATAGACTGTTGTTCTTGTTACCTTCCTGTCCACTAATTTTTGCCTCTTACAAAAGCCACAGAGTCTTCCCGGAAGACAGTAAAGGCTTATGTCCTGCTTGAGGTTTAGTTAGATTGAAACATCAAAGTTAAGTTGCACAACATAAATGCAATATCTAGGTATTATTATTATTATTATTATTATTATTATTATTATTACTGCTACTATTATTTTGTTTTAGGTTGTACCATGTTTACCTTTTTTCCAATTATTTAATAATTTAATTAAGTTTTTTTTATTTATTTGTATTTGCATTTTGAATGTCAATTAAATGCACTAAATGGGTTTAGATTTTATTTTCATTTTTATAAATAGGAAACAACTTAGTTGTTCATTTTAAGAGACCCGTCTTATTTTCTCTTGCATATTTTGTATTCCTCTTTAATAAAGAAAAAGTATTTCTTATCCGATTACTCGATTAATCGATGGAATAATCGGTCTAATTTTCGATTAGTAAAATAATTGATAGCTGCAGCCCTAGTATTAGATCATTCAGTTAACTACGTGTTGAAAATAATGATCTAATATGTGCGCATCAAAACATCTATTTTTAACAGTTTTAATATTGTTTTGTCATATTGAAAAGCTTTTTAAATAACTGATGTTTTTTGTGGTTTGTTTAAAATCCTGCCTCAGGAATGGACACCCAGCTTGTCATGAGGCCTCTCTTAGATAAAATTGAAGTGAAGACCACTGCTACTGCCTTTCGCAAGATCCATTTTCCTCATGTAAGTTAGAACACCTTAATGCTTTTCAATCTGCACCTACAGCTGAAGACTCACACTGTGCTAAAGAGAATCGATTTTTCACCATGTAGCGGAGTTTAGTGTCCTGCGCGAAGAAAACTGGTCTGCTGCTGTTCCAGTTCCCAACACATCTGGATCTGTGGAGACTCGGGGAGAGCGATGGTACCGGTGAGAAAAAACATTTTTTTGTACATTTTAAAGATAAAATCCATAAAACAACTGCACTTTCATACTGTTATCCAATCAGCCAATCATGTGGCAGCAGCTCAATGCAGATCCAGTTACAGACCAAGAGCTTCAGTTAAAGTTTTCATCATAAATGTGATCTCTGTGTCTTTAACTGTTGTGTTGTTGTTGCCAGATGGGCTGGTTTGAGTATTTCAGTAACTGCTGATCTTCTGGGATTTTCATACACAAAGTTTATACAGACTCTACACAGAAATTCTAAAATTGTATATTCAGTAATGCTAAAAAATATAATGCTTTTCAAGTTCAAAGTACATTCAATAAAAACAACATGGCTGCCATCTTTAAAAGAATTTGACATCAAAACAGTTTTTTTATGTTGTGTGTGGTTTTTTTTTTTTTTTTTGCTTTGTAGGGATGCCTGGAAGCAGTTTAGCCATTAAAAGGAAACCAGAGAAATTACTTCACTTAAAGATAAAGGTCAAGGTTTTGCCTCTATATCAATTACTCCCAAACTCTGAGAATCCAGTAACTCCATTGATTTGATTTTTTTTCTGTCATCAGGGGGAGGATCATGTCTGCTGCAGTGCCGTCTCTCCGTGTGGAGAGTGGATCGCTTACTCTACAGTGGCCAGCTTCCGGCTATACAGACTACACTGTGATAACAACAACGTCAGCATCACTAAGGTCAGATTCCTCACTGAAGAGTCAACGGGCACGCACTCGAGCACATGAACTACCCTACGAGCTGTAGGGCTGCCTGGAACACGTCTCTCCCGCAGCTTTAAAATGAGCCTGCTCACCATGATTCATACAGTTGTAGAACTCTGCTCTGTGAGGGCGTGAAGGAAGATGCACTCACTTTCAGCACACTTTCACAGAAACTCACCAAATCTAAAACATTTCAACAGAAACAGACTCGCAACTTCATTTACTTCAAGTTCGTGCTCTGTATTTGTGTGTGTTGTACTCGCTCAGCGACACTCACCCAGCACCTCTCTTTTACTCTCTAACTCTCTCTCATTCTTGATATAGCCATTACTAATAGCTCAAAATGGTCCTAATAACTAGGCTGGTAGGTAATAAGACACCGGCGAGAATCATCCCATCTTACCTGCTCGTTCGACCCGCCATTTTCCTGTCCACAGTCGATGCGTGACTACACCCCCACCGCCACGGCAGTACCTTCTATAAAAAACAGCTGAGAAATGTACTTTACTAAATGGCTGCTGTAATTGTTTCTTGTAGGTGTCCAAGCTCCCAAAGATCCTTAGCTCAGCCAATCAAATATGCTTCTCTTCAGACTCCTCTCGTCTGTTTGTGGCTTCTATATCCTCTACAGTTCATGTGGCAGCTCTGAGCCAAACAGAGTGCAAGCTCATATCTACTCTTAAGTCAAAATCAGGTGAGAGGAATAATATTATTTATCATTCACGAATGCATTTTTATTTTTAGTAATCTGTGCATGCATCATTTTAAGATGTTTGATTTAGGTTTTTTCTCTCTTTCTTCTCAAGGCTCTGGTCAGGCCATTCATCTGTTAGCAGCAAGCGAGGATGGAAAATGGCTGGCCTCAGCTAACAGTGCCCATGAGGTTCATGTGTATAATCTGAAGAAGATGAAGGTACACTTTAACACCTAGTTGTAGAATGAGGTGGAAATAATGTACGATGTGTATAGAATCACATCCTTGACCTTGTGCATTTCAGGTACACTGTACGGTGCCTATTTATAGCTCTGGAGTCAGTGCCATGGCCATCCACCCAACAACTAACAACCTGTTCATGGTGCACGCAGATCAGCAGGTACTCAACACCTACAGCTGGACACATGAAACACCCCAGGGTTTAGCCAAACTAAAGTATATGTACACTAAATGATTTCTCCTTCATCTTCACACACTCACTGTAAAAAAATGGGCTCTTACTGGTCCTAATTCACATCACTTATCTAGCATAGGCTGTCTTCAGGATTAACTATTATTATTAATAGCAAAGATGAAGCAAAATGTCCCAATGTCTCAAGATATTTGACACTTCAGAATCAAAATATAACAAAGTATTTTCTAATTCAACATATCATGAAATTCCTTATATTTAAAAACGAGATTTTTTTTTCCACCAGTGCTCTCATTAATATTCGAGTTTGTTTGATTGAATCTTTCTTGAAACTTTTACTTTTTGTTTTGTTGTTGTTGTTGTTATTATTATTATTATTATTATTATTATTATTACTATTATTATTACTATTATTATTATTGCAAATATAACTACATGTAAAATGGCAACTGAGTAAAAATGCCACGTTTTTATTTTCTTTCTTTCTTTTACTAATAATTTGGTCTGAAGACTTGCCTCATTCTTTACTGTGTCTATGCATGTTCTACATATTTTTAATTTAAAAAGTTTTGGTTCTGCAGCTGTTTGAGTACTCTATAGAGCAGAAGCAGTACACCGACTGGAGTCGAGTGGTGCAGAAGAACGGCCTTCATCATGTGTGGCTGGAGAGAGACACGCCCGTGACTAATGTAACCTTCAGTCGCAAAAACCCAGCTCACATTGTACTACATGATATGTACATGTTCTGCATCATTGATCAAACCTTGGTGAGGTCCACTTTGCTATTATTTTTTATTTACATAATGACAATGAGAACATAATGAGAATTTTTAAGTGCTAAGCTTGAAATAAAAAACAACTGATTGCCCCAAATGTGTGTCCAACTTTGAAGAATCTGGACCATTTTATCTATTACACACTATTAAACCTGCCTTCTGGGATGATTTGTGGACATGTATGAAATAATGTTCATTTCAAGACCTGGTCTTATTCTGGAGGGTTTTTTTTTTTCCCCTTTTCCCGCCCCTTCCTGATAAAAAAACTCAGTTCTACAATCAGCTGACTCTGCGAAGCCTGCCTGAGAAGGAAAGGAAATCTCAAAGCCATGCTTTCAAAGTTTGCAAGACTTACAAGGTGTGTTTGTCTACTAGACCCCAACTGCTTTGAAAATAGTACATTCATCTTTGAGAATATTCCTCAGATTTAATGGGATGCTTTAATATTTTGATTTCTCTGCTTCACAGGAGCTGCTGTTTGCCGGGCTGATGGAGGATCAGTCACTGGTGGTGGTGGAGCGCCCCCTCTTGGACATCACTGCACAACTCCCACCACCCGTCAGACAGAAGAAGTTTGCTACATAAGTGTGTGTGCATGTGGTGTGTGTGCATGTGGTGTGTGTGTGTGCACGCTCATGCAAATGTGTGTGTGAGAGTGAGAAAGAATTGAGAGATGTATTGTGAACCTGCTCATCCCCATGCTTTGTATTAAATGTTTACTACAGTAATAAACAGAATATTTACTGTAATATGAACATCATGGGCTTGTCATTTTATCTTAAAATATTAGAATTATTTTAATATTAAAAATTTTAATTGTCACACCTCCTTTAATGAATGAAATGCTTAAATCTGGGGAAATGCATTTTTTAACAACAGATCACAGCATTTTCTTTTGCTCATCTGCTTTTCTCTTTTCATATTGTCATAAAGACAGAAAAAATGGCAGTTCATCCAGATGATTTAATATAACCTTGACATTGAGGCATATGAATAATGACAGGTACTGTAGACTGCAGAAAAAACTTTTTATTCACATAGGAATTGCAAAAATACTGCATATTTCTGTAGCACCTTTTGTATTCACAATGTATTATAGCTGCATTTCTAACATCGTTCAGCAGACAAAATTTCTT
Organism: Hemibagrus guttatus; assembly: GCA_033459395.1. Classification (NCBI taxonomy): domain Eukaryota; kingdom Metazoa; phylum Chordata; class Actinopteri; order Siluriformes; family Bagridae; genus Hemibagrus; species Hemibagrus guttatus. The sequence continues at coordinate 10,446,321 of JAUCMX010000004.1, forward strand.
GTACTTAATTCAGTATGAAGGTACTGTACATACGTAATTATGGTAACATGAACAGCATGTCAGGTTGCATAATGTAATATATTTGTTCAACATACTATAACGGTGTTATAACGTCTGTACCACATTAGTTTGGAATTTTTCTATTTATCTATTCTAGCACTTTGTTAGTCATATGCAATGTTGTGATTTTTTCCACCACTGGAAAGTCTTCAGCAGCGAATATATAACTTCTACATGTAGCTGTGAATGGACAATAAGCACAATATGCTGTTCTTTAATAAATAAGTAAATGTAATTGCTGACATTGATGTGGTGTAAACGGAATAAAACACTTCAGGATGGAGTAAGATTTTAAGTTTTATAAGGTTAGGTGCTAGAAAACATTAAGTATGTATGTATTATGCATTTTGAATACAGGATTAATAACTCATTTTTCTTTGTTTTAATTTTCTTCATTAAAAGAATGCGGGGTTTTTTTCATTTGTTTTCTTTTCGTTGCTGGGTTTCACTGAGAAGAGGATGAGAAGCTGTTTCCTAAGTTCTTGATTCTCAGCTGCGTAAGACTGCTCCTACTAGAGGATCCCAAAACATTCCCAATCAAAATGACTGCAAATAACCTGTGATAGTTTTTTTATGCTAAAATGATGCCTGAGATGTTTGTGCGCATTGTTCTTTGGTTTTCCCGGAGTGTGTATAAGGGTACATGCATCTTTGGTAGATTCTCAGCTTTAGCTAACTTTAAATATTCTAAATACTTGGAAGAACAAAATCTATTTTTCACTAAGCAGTATGTATATATGAGAGAGTTGTGAAGATCAGTCTGGCAAGTTGTAACACACTGTGCGGTGTTTGGAGGAGGTAGGAAATGTTGACGTTTCCATGTTATAGCACCTCGAACATAAAGCAGCAAAAAGTAAAGTAAGGATATCCAGTTTCTACAAAAGTGTTGACTGGTGTTGTTTTATCGTGTAGATTCTGTAGAGCTATGAAGGTCACCTATCAGAAAATAAGAGAATATTCATGTAAAACCTTAATATTTTGTAGTGTATATGTAATTATAATGTGTTGCAGCAAAATAGCAACCCATGTTCATACATACAGGTCTGCATTAATCTATATTAATAGATTATAATCTATGGACAATATAAAATGCAATATTGATGCCTAAAAAAATATTGCTAATTTTTCATATTGTTGAAGAAGATTGAGTTGCATCTTTTTTATGACAGGTCCTGTCACAAAACTGCCAACTTTCCAATAAAATATGGGAGATACAAAAGATTGGCATATTTAAAAAATCCTCAAGATCCAGATCCATTTAGTTTTGCACAAAGTGATGAGCTAATAAAATCCTCTTCGCAGCAGTATGATTCCTCAGGCAGCCCTGTACATTTTCAATGTCATTTTCAAACAACAACAACAACAAAAACCCTCACCTGCTTTTCAGCCTAAGTGCTTGTGATTTTTCTTATTACCCACTGCAATATTGGAGTTGCTTCCTGTTAGGAAGAAACAGCAAAGATTAAATACAGAATTGTGTTTTGCCCAGGGTTTCTCTTAGATGTTTCCTCCCAATGACTAATTTGCTGTAGATAGAAATTGGCAGTAATACTAACCTAAATAATCCTTGTGCTCTTTGAAGTACTTCTGCCTCAGGCTACGACCATCTAGAGGGAGAACAGTATAGCTAAGGCACAAGAGGTTGAACACAATATTAAATTACAGCATTATAGATGTATTTTATAACTCTCTGAGTAGTTGTGTCTCACAAGTGTACATACAGCTGCTGTTTTTGCTTGTGGCCTGAGAAACACCTTTATATATATATATATTCATTCATCTGCTGCAAGCACTTTATCCTGGTCAGGTCATGCTTATTGAAGATGGATGGATGGATGGATGGATGGATGGATGGATGGATGGATGGATGGATGGATGGATGGATGGATGGATGGATGGATGGATGGATGGATGGATGGATGGATGGATGGATGGATATGTACATGCATGTTCCAATTTTTAAGGAACACATGTACACCTTTTTAGTCCATTAGAGTGCATGATACACTTGTTCACGATTCACACTTGGGGAAAATTTTGTATAGTTAATCCACCTATCTGAGGGGATTTGGACAATGGGAGGAAACCAGAGAACCTGGAGAAAACCCACACAAATACTGCGTGAACATGTGTAATTTTAGACATACAGTAAGATGTGCTCAGGATGGAACCAGGGAAACTATGTATAGTCTACTATAATTCTACTATATATAGTTCAGAAACCCAGAACCTCAATTTTTCTTTTGCTCATGCCTCTTTGCCAGCTGGTAGGTTATTTTCCTGATTCCTATTACTGGACTAAATTGCTGATCAATAAAATGTTTGGCATTGTCTAATTGGCTTACTGTTGTGTTATCTTATTAAAGGTTTTATCAAAGGTTTTTTTTGTCTATGATGTAACATCATTAACAGTAATTCAGAAATTGTTTCCATTCTACCAGCAGCAGCTGGTTAGACCAAGCTGGATTTTTCAGCAAGATCAAGCAGATGTAAGTTCTGGCACTTTACAATCCAAAAGTGAAAAGGGAGACAATTGCATTTAAAGACTCCTTTCTGTCTGCAGGAACATTGAGAACATTTTGACACTGATATTTGATTACAAACTGAATTGATTAGGCTAAAATCCATTTCACTGTGGCAGTCAGCCATTAGTCGGCAACTTGATCAAACTGTGACAGCACACTTGAAAGGTTTTAGACACTTTTAGATTGATTGCATCTAAGACTGAGTTTGTTAAACAGGCTTCTTACCCATCACTTACATGATCTTTGCCAGGAGAAAGAGAAATAAATAAATGAATAAATACATACATAAATAAATAAAAAGCATATCCATATCATTTTGGTAAAAAACTATATATTTATAGCTTCGTAAAGTAGAGACCTTAGAATATGTTATAGACATAAAAACTCACCAAAACCGCTATTTCAGCAATTTTGGAGAATTCATCTACAGTGACAGCTGACATTTTTTCCTAGACCACCACACAAATATGATGATTGAGGAACAGGATATGAGATAACTGAGCTGAATTCAGACCTGAGTTTCCCCTCTGTTTGATACACTGCCCTCGGTTGGGAATGCCTGCAGAGGGGTTTCCTGGGTTGATGATGTGGCATTCATATCCGGTAGGACAGTGTAATGGCTCATCCCCGTCCTCTGTAGTGCTGCACGCCTCAGCTACAAACACCAAAATAAAGATAAGAGCATGTAAGTAGATAAATATATTAGTGTACAAAGAGAAAATAGCTGTTATATGATCAGGTCTGTGGTGTATTAAAGGTTTACAAAATCACCACTCACCCTGGAGAACCTCCTCTGGTCCATCTAAGAGCCAGCCATTTCCACCAAGCCATCGTGGCTTTGGCTGCACCAACCAGTCCAGCACTGATCAATATACAGAAACACATTGTGAGCACACTGTTTGTAAATAAAAAAAAATGTATATAAATTACTACATAAGGAACCTCCAGCTGCATTTAATGCTAGTTCTACATTGTATATATATTTAGATGTTACTGCCTTCCTTTGCTACTTTCTGGACTCCTGGACTCACCACCTTTTTTTTCCTTCTGATTGATGAATGTATATATGCTTGCATGTGAGTGTTTATTCCTACCAGGTGGAGGCTGAACTGATTCCAGACAGGCGTAGATGCAGCCATTGTAACAGCAACGTTTGTGTCTTTCACACTCCGAGTCTGAGCGGCACCCCGGAACCTCACACGCCCGCTCAGGAAGCATCTGAGGCGGAGGTGGACACCGATCACTCTTCTGGTGTTGAGTGGACTGGGAGTGGTTTGGGTACTCATAGTCCTGCAGGGAAAATCAGAGCAATCCTTATTAAGTCATACATTCTCACAAATAAAGGTACTAAACTGTGCTGTTTGTTTATGAAGGGTGCCACCAAAGGCACATCTTTTGTACATTTAATGTGGCATGGATGGTATGGTCCTTAAGATTCCAAAGAAGCACCATTCATAGTATCACATCAGTGACAAGGAAAAGTACTGTATTTATTTCTGAGGGGATTTTTAAACCTGGCATTATCATGACCTATAGATGGCGCTATTTATACTCTCTTATAACTTTGGCTTCAGCACCTTATTTTTGTAGGTGCAGACTCATTTCTCACAGTGTTATCAAATGTCTGAGATTAATAATCATTTATATATGTAGCTCACTGTGTTCTTAACACTGTATAAAAGCTCCATAATTATTTACATAAATAGTGAATTCCACTCAGCTGAATCATGTTAAGAGGCCCCTTTCCCTGTAAAACTTGGGCGTAGGCTGTGCTGTAGCTCTGCCAGGGATTTGTATTCATGTGAATCAAGATCTGTAAAGCAGCCATATACACTGCTCTCAGTTCTCTGAGCTTGGCATTCTTTCTATGCTTTCTACAGAAAGGTGAACCGGAGACACCCATGAGGTTAAAGTTCAGGACAAGAGATCTACTGTTATTATTGTTTGTCTACCTATGGCACAATAGAGACAGTGTTCTTAATAAAAGGGGGGGGGGAGGCATAGGGATTTAAAGTAGAATTTCCGTTCTCTTTGTGCAGGAGTTGAAGGATGTGGGCTAATTCTACAAAGGCTTGACTTTGAAAATGGGCTAGAGCCAGGTTTCCAAGAAGAGGTACTGTTTAAGCCAGAATAGTTTTGGACTCACTACACATCTCTGTCTCATAACCTCTTCTCCCTATTGTCCTTTCTTTATGCCTGACTACAATCCAGGACTGCTTAATCATCTTGGCAGTTATACTCTGAATGTGGGATAAAATGTAATCTAAACTATATTCTGCAGGTTGAATCTGCTCTGAATGTAGATACAGAGGTGTCTCTGTCTCACAGTGCCAGTGTGCTTTGCTGCAGGGTTGCCAGGTCTGTGTGACAAATGCATATATCTGGCAATTCAAAACTCCCCAATAGTCAATAAATCCAGTCAAATTGTCCTAACCCATGCACGCAAAAGTCATGACTACATTTGCACTATTATTTACAAAGTTACATCTATTTATCCTGCAAAATATCTACAGAATTAATCTAATGTATGTAAAATAACCCAGCCATAAAAAACAACTCACATTAAAACGGAACTAGCTTTCTGTGTGCCTGTGTATATGTGTCTGTTTTTTTTTTATTTTTATTTTTTGATAATAGGTTCCAGTTTGCACTTATTGTTACAAATCACTTTATTGGGCAAGTAAAGCACCCATTAAAATAAAAGCAAATGTTTGGAATGGATACTTAAGCATTAAAGTGTTTATACCTAATAGAAAAACATTTGCTGTAGTCAGCACTTTTTATGGTTGATATACTGCATTAGTATGCAGTTGAGGACAAACATTTTTATTTTAAAAAACTGGACATACAAGTTATTGGAGTATATTTATTTTGCATTCAGGACAGTGATGTCAATAATGCAATAAGAGGCCCATTGGGGCAGGAATCATGCTGTTTTTTTTTCTCATTCTCCATGGCCATTTTTGGCGGAGATCTTGTTTTATAGCAAGTAATTGGAACAAAAACACATTTCCATAAACAAGGTAATTCGCAGACTTAACCTGATAATCTTCACCCTCCTCGGGTGGAGGTTGTTGAAATACACATTTCCATAAACAAGGAATTTGCAGACGTAACCTGATAATCTTCACCCTCCTTGGGTGGAGGTTGTTGAAATAGATGAGAAGAAGAAAAAAAATATATATATATTTCTTTTCCTTTTCCAAACCGCAATGTGGGCAAACTTCATTTTTCTGTAGTTTTTGATATGGTGTTTGGCTGGACTGTAATGTCAATGTGGGACTCAGCTCCCAGAGGCCTACAAACATGGACATCAAGGACATGCCTGATGTTCATGTTTGCAGATTTTATATCCATTACAGATGCTGAGTCCCAGTTCAGTTTTTAATTCAGAATTAATCTGTTCCAAATCTTTGTATGTTGAAATGAGTAAACTGTAGATCCGTGGACACTTTTTCAGCTAATGTCGCTCACAAATCCTTAGGACGCATTTTAGAGAGGTGTAAGTGAAATGTGGGAAAATAAATCAAAGAAATGATAAATTCATTCATTGATTGTCTACCGATTATCCGATCTATACTCGGGTCACGGGGAGCCTGTGCCTCAGGTGTCATTGGGCATCAAGGCAAGATACAACCTGGACGGAGTGCCAACCCATCACAGGGCACACACACACTCCGGACAATTTAGAGATGCCAATCAACCTACCATGCATGTCTTCGGACTGGGGGAGGAAACCCCCGAGGCACGGGGAGAACATGCAAACTCCACACACACGGTGGAGGCGGGAATCAAACCCCCAACCGTGGAGGTGTGAGGCAAACGTGCTAACCACTAAGCCACCGTGCCCCCATAAATGAAATTATAAAGTATAAATTATATAAAATATAATGAATAAGAACTGCTGAAATGCAATGAGAATATGTCAGTGTGCATAATTAGGCAGCAAACCTCTCTTCTTTTTTGCAGCAGGTTAATATATCCCAGTACTCTTTTGCTACACACTCAAAATCATGTACTTTTTCTTCGCAAAAAGAGTACACACCTTTACTGCATAATATAAGCAGGCATAACTCTCTCACGTTCATGTTCACCTGATTACTGATCACTCAATTACATTACAGGCACACTCAGTACTCAGTACTCACACACAGTATTTAAGGTCACTCAGTTCACACTTTCATTACAAAGTATATACTCTGTGTTGATATACTAGTCTATACCAAGCTGGTGTTTATCGATGGTCTTTCTTTTGATCTTGTTTCTGGTTTTCTCGCCTTGCTTTTGCCTGCCCCAGTTCATGTTGTTTGTTCATTCCCTGACCCTTGCCTTGACTTTGACTTTGCTTCGGTATTACATCTTCGTTTTGTTTGCTTGTTCTAATAAAGCTCTCTATACTTGCACCTGTGTCATAATCTGCTGCTGTGACATGGACATTTTGTTTGACAACCCTGGTTAGCACTTTGGGAAACACATCTGCTGTATTAACACAGCTAAACTACTCATAATGATTATACAGGATGACTATGTTGTCAACGTTCAATTGCTTAGTGACTTCATTTTGTTTGAGGCTATGTTGTTATTAATATCATCCTATCCCTCCAAAAGAGATGGACACCTGCAGCTGACTAGTTGACCATTTTTACTGTTTGTGTAACATTTATGAAACATCTTCTAACACACTAAATGTCTTATTGATTAAATTCATCTAGTCAAAAATAAATTCAAGTTTCTCTTCTTTTCTTGTCTTCATTCCCATACTGAAGCCAGAACAAAATGGAACTAGAAGTTTACATAATCTGATTAAGAGTTTAAACTTAATTTTCATGTGTTTTTTAATGCATTGGCCTTCCAACTAAGATGTTTCTCATCTGCTGGTCACTTATGAAGCTTTTTAGAAAATGTCAGTGTTGTGAATACAGTGATTCTTCTGACAGTCTGCCTAATAAGGAATAGCATACTTTAGTTGCAACTGGAATAGACACTGTGGCTCAGACAGTCTGACTTCATTCATAGCTCTTACAATTAAAAAGATTATCTTTCAAGAGTCTCGGCATCAGGAAAAGCTAGTAGTATCTCCTTCCTGTTTGGAGTTAATGGTCCTGGGATCTCCAAAAGGCTATGTGTTGTTATGAAAGCTGGGATGTTTTTCTTCCTGTTTGTCTCCTCCTCCTCTAATGTAGGGATGTCAATGGCTCCATGATGAAAGTGTTTACTGGCTACATTGTCTCTCATAGTGGGACAATCAGAGGCCAGTAGAAGTCATGAGAGACTTCTAAACTCCTTAACAGATCTGTGATTCAAATCTGTTGTCCTCATTTGGGTCATTGTGAGATTTTTTTCGTTAAAAAGAGAGCCATATGATATGAAGTAACATTTAAAAATGTGAAGCCTATCGTAAATATTTACGATATAGTAAATATAGTTTGTCTGTTTGTTTTAAATACATTTCAGTCTTGAAATGATCCAGTTATACTGGCTGCTTCTTTTTAGCAGTAAAATAATCTGCCAAGTTTTAAATTAAGTAAAATTTAGATAAAATCACAGATATTTTTATTGCCATAAATATATCTTGGCTAGATACTGTTACTATGTTTATTTATTTTTTTTTTATTTTTGCTGGCCATGATGGAACGATTTTTAACTTTATTCCTGTCTCAGAGTGCTTTAGAGGATTTGAAACACTTCATAACGATTCCTGCGAATGTGTTTATTGACTTGTTTCTGCATGTTCACAGCCCCTGTATAAGCACATCATTTAACTACCACTCATAATGCCAACTGGAGCAACTAATAATGGTGAGCAGTAAGCTTTTTTCCCCCTACACTGCTGCACTGTAGATTTTGCTCAGGCAGCTTTGCCCTTTTAATGAATAATTTATGATGTATTAAAACTGGTACTCTGAAGACCTCCTCATGAACTGTTTCTAATTTTTTGAAGTTCACTGAAAATGTGAATCTATAATTGAGACATCACATATCATTTTTCAAATCTCGCAGCATGCTTTTTTCTCAAAAAGATATGCTGCCCACCACTGCCTGAATTCCTTTTGTTAATAATTAAAATCTCAACCCCTCCTGAAACATCTTCTCCCATGTTTTACTGCTTCATATTCTGACCTTCTGAATTTTACATTGACGTATGCTTTAAATTACAGTTTCTAGAATGCCTGCACATCTGGGCAAGAAGTATACACACTGAATTCATTTTCTTTCCCACATCTAGCTGACTGCTTGCTGCATGACCTTGACTCGAAACTAGGAGGAGGATCTTACAGGTGATTGGCAGCTCAGAGGAAAGTGCACAGCCTTCATTCTTTGACAGTGAAGTTAATTCCTTCTAATTATTTTCTCAAGCTCATATCATATCCTATCATAAAACCTGCACTGTAGAGATGCTTTAGAATGATTAGTGCTTTGGTTATGCATCTAAACCAAGTGCAAAACTACTCCTGCTGTAGTCATACCTACAGGTTGGTGATGCCATTCAAAATACAGTTCCTTTTTAGCCAGGAGGCTGTAATGAGCTAATTGAGTAAAATTACAGCAATGTTACAGTTCAGAAAGATGACCTCTTCAGCTGACTGGGATTACTGTGCAGGCTGCTGAAGAGTGAACACATGACTAGTCCTTTGTTAACTTGCTCATGGCTCAAAACCAAAGGTCTTCAGAGTGCAACTGGAAACGATTTGAATACTTTTCATTATTAAAGCAACATTGCTTTTTGGGTGAAGGCATAGATTAACATCAGATGTAGATCATAACACTTACTCTGTACACATTTAGAAAATTTATTTAAATTTATATTTAAATAGTTTATACATGCTTGAATAAGTGTTCCACAATATTCATTCATTCATTCATTCATTCATTCATTCATTCATTCATTCATTCATTCATTCATTCATTCAATTATCTTCAGAAAGTTATTTATCCTTACCAGGGTGTCAGTGGATTTGGAGACAACCCCAGCAACACTGGGTGCAAAGCAGGATCATTCATCCTGAATCAAATGCCAGTTCATCACTGGGCACATTCACATATTCATATACACCTAGATCACAGCTGTCCGATCTTATCCACAAAGAGCCGATGTGAGTGCAGGTTTTCATTCCAACCAAGCAGGAGCCACACCTGATTCCACCTGTTTAATCAGCTGATGATGGTGCTCTGGAGTGAAAGCCAGATCAACAGATTTAAAAGGTGGAATTAAGTGTGGCTTCTGCTTGGTTGGAATGAAAACCTGCACACACACAGCCTTTTATAGATAAGGCTGGACACCCCTGGACCCAGGTCAAGTTAATATAGCCAATCCACCTCACATAGCTAATCAGTGAGAGTAAAAGAGAAGCGAAAAACCTTTGAAGAGGAAATAGAGAAGAGAAGAAAGCAACCATGGATTTCTATTAGTTGTCTTTTAGAGAATGTTATTTCTTTTTAAAGATTGTTATGTCATTTTTTATTAGTTATAAGTTTGTCTTTACTTTGAGATAGTTGCAGAAGCTATATATAATGCTGCATAACACGGTTATAAAAGCAAATTTGATTACCACTTTAGTTGGAGGGCATTGAAATCAGTCATTTAGTTGGCAGGCCGGCTTTGTAAATAATTCAAGTTGGATTGGAGTGGTGCTTAAGAAACATTTTGACTGCAAATAGAGCACCTGCACTTCAGCTGAACACAGTTGCTAATTCCTTTATGACTTAGATACATTAATTACACAAAAGTCAAAATAAAAACATCCAAAAAAGGAAAACAATAGGTTTCAAACAATAGTCTCAACCATTTATGGTATTTGCAGGCTTTTCTTTTGTTTTATCTAAAGCAATAAATGTCACAGAAAATCAAGTTTTGAAATAAGCCTTTCATAATTCCTTCAGTATTGCGTTATAAAATATTTATGCAATGCTCATGAATATGATATGAACTCTGTATTGTGTAGGTACCCTTCAAATAGTCACTAATATTCCTATACTGCTATCTCAAGTGCAATAAATACGAATAGGACACATTCAAGTTAAGTAGCCTTTATTTGTCACATAAACATTTCTGCACAGTGAAATTCTTTCTTCACAGGGTCAGCCAAGACACAGCACCCCTGGAGCAGGGGGGTTTGAGGGCCTTGCTCAAGGGCACAACGGTGGCAGCTTGGCAGTGCTGGGGCTTGAATCCAGATCAACAACCCAGAGCCTTAACCACTTGAGATACCACCACCCCTATATGCTTATTTATGTGAATTTACACATTTTGTGCAATTTTAAATCTTTCTGTATTACATATAATTGTAAAGAAAACATATTTCCAAAATCATAATGGCATGTGGTCTGGCATACAGACATTTCCTTAGATGATTCTGAAGTTGTTTGCTGACTGTTTTCTTTGAAGGAATTCTATTCAGATAATTTCACACAATGAAATCATTGGTGCACAATCAGCATTGCGATTCATCCCGATGCTGTTTAGTGGGTTCTACCCTCCACTGGTTAGATAATCTTAATGTTCTACCCCACACACATCCCAGTTAACAAGTTTAGTTTAGCAGAACATTTTCAGAACATTAACATTCTAGGATCTTTTGGATCCAAGAATAAATCTGATGTTTAGACACAGCTTACACACAGCTGCAACGTTTTAGTTGTACAGACATTTACACTATTACGTATCCAGAATGCCATGTTTTAAAAATAACTTTGAGCAACCTTTCTAGGCAGGAATCATCATTCCTGGATTGTAACAGTCTAACTTTTCTAGACCAACTGGAATACTTACTGAATGTTCTGTCATTTTCTGCTTGCTGAGAAGCTATCTATAAACACAGCCTACAGATGATGTGGTTGCATTGTCAGTGTTTGGGGCAGCAGGAAAACATCATAGTAAAACCCTAACTGACAGACATTGTGTGAGCCTCTGCCCGAAACATCTGCCCAAAACATCTGCCCTCTTTTTTGTTGCTGTCAAAATTAGTCTGGATCTGTGAGGTAAATAGGAGTATACAGATGCTGTAGAGGTCACACATCCCTGTACATGCCCTGGCGTGCATTATAAATACAGCATGTATCTGCTTATAACATTGTTTTAACCCAAGATAAACAGCAATGCAAGCAGTGAGACTGGTAGTTACATGTTTTTCTCTCAGTCACTAATTCCTTGTTTGGATCATACAGAAAAAGTATTTCTGAGTATCCCTTCATCCATCTTATTCTTTTACCTTCCCCCACACACCTACTGTATATATTTCTGGTGAATGGTTCTCAGACACATGTTGATTTATTACCCAGGCCTGTAAAATGCTATGAGAAAAGCCATGCAGTGTGACGGCTAGTTCTGCCTTTTTTGTTCTTTCAGCCATGCCTCTACAGTACCCTCTCTCTTTTTCTACTGAAGCTGAAACTGTGTAGTGAATCTTCATGACAATTCCAACATGTCACTAAAGAATGACTAAAGGTTAGGGACTCCAGCTTGACCCTTAATCAAGTCTTAATCTAATGGTGTTTTTTATTTCCACATTCCTCACTGATTGCAGGATGTGAAATTTGGTGAACATTCAGTGCTGTTACTGTGGCGTATATTTGCTTAGGCATGCAGATTTTTTTGCTGGGTCATGTGTGCACAAATCCCAAAAAGGCATTAGCATTTCTACAATGCATATTGCTGCTTATAATAAAGAGGAAGCTCAGTGCCAGGTGGACCACACAGTTTCCTGGACTCTATCAGGCCCACACAGAGAATAGTGCTGGCTTGACAAGCACATCCACAAAAGCCCACTTTATTTGCAATAAAAACTTCACTGTAGGAAAGGTCACCTTCTTAGCTTCTGCTTTATGGGTTTTAAGATAGAAAGAACTACTTATGGCCAACTACCTTAACCGTGCAGTATAGTCCAACCCTGCTTCATCATTTCATGTGAAGGATTTTGTAAAGATCCAGAAAAAAAAAGGAAAGATAAAAAGCCTGATGTTTTTATAGGGGAAGAATGAATAGATGTACTGGTGCCTCTACTTGTCCTTATTCTACCAGCTTTGTTAAAAGTGTGTGTATCAGAATGATAGAGCTGTGCAGCATCACAAATGCTGTACCTCTTTAGCCTCTATTGTGCTCACATGAGTTAAAAAGCAGATGTCTAAACAAATTCCACTTGAAAGCCTGAGAACACACACACACACACACACCACACACACACACACACACACACACACACAACACGCACACACCTCAGACACATTTACACATTCTATATATTCTGTGGAATCAACAGGAACTAGGGCAGTTGATCCTAAGGCTTTTGTGAATCATTCCTGCTTTCCTGTTCATAACCCATTAAATTGACATGTACAGTCAACTTCAAAAGTGTTGGCACCCATAATGAAAATGAAGGAAACATTACATATTGCAATTCAAAATTTCCACTCAAATGGAGAAACAATTTATATTCCATTTAAAAAAAGACCACACTGATAAAAACTCCATGATTTAAAGTAAAAATATTTTCTTTGACCATATATTGGTGTTAAAATTTGAGGTTGCATGTATGTACAATCTCTTCTTCCATCAACACAAAAGAGACAGATTGTATGTTAGTTTCCAGATTTGATCTGTACGAATTCCACATGCAGAAACCTGTGAATATTAATGAACTTCCATAAAGATGGCTCTTTTTGGAACGTGGACCAAGATCTCTACGCGTGTCTCTAAACTTTAGAAAGTGGAAGAAGACACGTTGTGGTAATTCTCTCCAAGGGAGACTTCAGAGGACCTTAATTTTGAAACCTAGCTTTTTTAATTAAATAAAAAGTTAAGATAGTTAACAGCCCCAGAAATATGATTTAAACTAGAAAAAAACTTGTTCATTCTAAAAAATAAAACAATACATATATTTAATCTTAAAATATTTCACATTGACTTTATAGATTCATTTTTGCTCATTTTCAGGAGTCAATAATTACAGAGTATCTCTGTAGATAGGCTTAAAATGAATAAATGTTTGACCCTGACCTTCTGGCTGAGTCCTCTCCTCCTGAGACTGCGTTTGCCCTCTGTGCCGGTGACGAGCAGCAGCAGACAGACGATCAGAGCTACCCGGCTTGCGATCTGTGTGTCTGCCATGGCCTTTCTCCTTCACTCGTTCCTCTCTTTTCTCTCCTTTCTCCTCTTCTTGCTCTCTTTTGACTCCCACACTTTGAAGTTTTCGTCCTGCTGTCTAGACTCTTGACAGGTTTTTTTTTGTATGTGTGTATTTATACTGCGGTTTCCTTTTGGAGTTTGTGTGTAAGTGAGCATGTGAGTGAATGCATGTATTTCCTTGTGGTTGCCCCACAGCCTGTAAACCAGTTCTGGCTTTAGGTCTATGTCCTTGTTGCACTTACACGAACTCGCTTGTACTGAAGAGTGCTTTACGTCTGGGAGAACAAACTAGAGGGAAGGTGAGAGGAGAAGCAGTGTGTGTGTGGGGGTGGGGGGGTTGTGAGTGAAAGGAAAGTAAGAGGAGTAGAGAAAATACAGGGACGAATGAGGCAGCTGCCTCTGTGTTGGATATTTTGAGGAGGGGTTAAATATGTCTCCTGGCATGGCATGCACATGGAGAGACAGAGAGAGAGAGAGAGACAAAGAGAGAGAGAGAGAGAGAGAGAGAGAGAGAGAGAGAGAGAGAGAGAGAGAGAAGAGAAGGGGGGGGGGGTAAAATCCAGGATTATGAGATACAAGGATAAGGTGAGGGAAAAAGTATATTTATTTTTTGAGTGTATTTATGTGTACTCCATCTGCTAAATCCAGTGATAGTGTGTGTGTTTAAGGATTGCATTATCTCTAATGTCAGGGTGGATTTTCACATGGGGTAAGCATGATGTGTGCTAAACTACAGAAAAGGGGCCATTTGGCTTTGAACATAAATGTTCATTCTTAAAGTAGGGCACCCCCCACTGTGCCTGACTCTCTATGAACCAGTTTGAAAGTGTTGAAAGGGAAAAAAAAGACAGCTCAAATCACTGTCACTATCTATTTTACTGCAGAGAGACATGGCCAAGCATAGAGATAAGTGAGATTTCGGGGAGAGAAAAAACAGTGAAGATGCAAGAAATGAGCAGATAGGAGCTGTGTATTATTCTCACAGTGAGGACGCTCTAGCATGAGCGTTTCCTTTCAAAATGAACGTCTCAGCGGTCGATGAAAAATTTCACAGCATGCATTTTGATCAAATTGCACAGCATGGGTAATGACAATAGCTTTTTCAACAGTGATCAGGGAAAACAGATCAATTCGATTTTGCTTTAATTGGATTTAGCATTTTGGCAAAGCAAAATGGTTTTAATTGTTTTTCATGAACACAGGTAAAAAGCACTTAGTTAAAAAGCAACTCACATTGTACACACACACACACACACACACGTGCATCTCAATAAATTAGAATGTCGTGGAAAAGTTCATTTATTTCAGTAATTCAACTCAAATTGTGAAACTCGTGTATTAAATAAATTCAATGCACACAGACTGAAGTAGTTTAAGTCTTTGGTTCTTTTAATTGTGATGATTTTGGCTCACATTTAACAAAAACCCACCAATTCACTATCTCAACAAATTAGAATACTTCATAAGACAAATAACAAAAACATTTTTAGTGAATTGTTGGTCTTCTGGAAAGTTCATTTACTGTACATGTACTCAGTACTTGGTAGGGGCTTCTTTTGCTTTAATTACAGCCTCAATTCGGTGTGGCATGGAGGTGATCAGTTTGTGGCACTGCTGAGGTGGTATGGAAGCCCAGGTTTCTTTGACAGTGGCCTTCAACTCATCTGCATTTTTTGGTCTCTTGTTCCTCATTTTCCTCTTGACAATACCCCATAGATTCTCTATGGGGTTCAGGTCTGGTGAGCTTGCTGGCCAGTCAAGCACAGCAACACCATGGTCATTTAACCAACTTTTGGTGCTTTTGGCAGTGTGGGCAGGTGCCAAATCCTGCTGGAAAATGAAGTCAGCATCTTCAAAAAGCTGGAGCAGAAGGAAGCATGAAGTGCTCCAAAATTACTTGGTAAACAGGTGCAGTGACTTTGGTTTTCAAAAAACACAATGGACCAACACCAGCAGATGACATTGCACCCCAAATCATTACAGACTGTGGAAACTTAACACTGGACTTCAAGCAACTTGGGCTATGAGCTTCTCCACCCTTCCTCCAGACTCTAGGACCTTGGTTTCCAAATGAAATACAAAACTTGCTCTCATCTGAAAAGAGGACTTTGGACCACTGGGCAACAGACCAGTTCTTCTTCTCCTTAGCCCAAGTAAGATGCCTCTGACATTGTCTGTGGTTCAGGAGTGGCTTAACAAGAGGATTACCACAACTGTAGCCAAATTCCTCGACACGTCTGTGCGTGGTGGCTCGTGATGCCTTGACCAAAGCCTCAGTCCATTCCTTGTGAAGTTCACTCAAATTCTTGAATGGATTTTGCTTGACAATCCTCATAAGGCCGTGGTTCTCTCTGTTGGTTGTGCATTTTTTTCTTCCACACTTTTCCTTCCACTCAATGTTGGATACAGCACTCTGTGAACAGCCAGCTTCTTTGGCAATGAATGTTTGTGGCCTCCTTGTGAAGGGTGTCAATGATTGTCTTCTGGACAACTGTCAGATCAGCAGTCTTCCCCATGATTGTGTAGCCTAGTGAACCAACCTGAGAGACCATTTTGAAGGCTCAGGAAACCTTTGCAGGTGTTTTGTGTTGATTAGCTGATTGGCATGTCACCATATTCTAATTTGTTGAGATAGTGAATTGATGGGTTTTTGTTAAATGTGAGCCAAAATCATCACAATTAAAAGAACCAAAGACTTAAACTACTTCAGTCTGTGTGCATTAAATGTATTTAATACACGAGTTTCACAATTTGAATTGAATTACTGAAATAAATTAACTTTTTCACGACATTCTAATTTATTGAGATGCACCTATATATATATATATATATATATATATATATATATATATATATATATATATATATATATATATTGTATATATATATATATATATATATATATTTTAATTTGTTACTACCAAGAATGAAAATGTGTACACAAACCTAACTAATTAAATGACTCATCATTTATGTTGTGGTATTGATTAATAATAATCAGTATTCTCAACAATATAATAGAAAGAGATTTTTATTTGAACAGAGGAAGTTTTCTCAGAAAAAAAAAACGGGTGTGTCTTTGCTTTCATAGAGGTAATGCTATGTTCTCATGCTCCCAACTTGCTTGTGCTCCAGCTGGACTCAACCAGATGGAACTGGGTGGAGCAGACACTATGGTCAGGTCAATTGTTTACCCAATATGATGATGATTATGAGTACAGACTCATTAACATTGATGTACTGATGCTGAATATGGAGATGTGAAGGCTAAGTGGTTTCCCTTTTTCTGCTTGAACAGTCAGAAACATCTGCTGAGCAGAAGTGAACCATATGAAGATGAGAGTTGGCATGAAATGTGAGAATTTAATCATGAATTAACTGATATTGCTGTCAACTATTTTCTCATTCCATAGTGCCTGTGTAGGAAAGGGCATGTGTGTAAATATTTATGATATACAAATCTTTTTATACTATTATATCATTATATTATTTTTGGAAGCACATTTGCTTTACACTTCATAGAATTTCTTTATATATGCAGCACTTACTACACAGTAAGCAGGCTACTTTACTACATATTTTTATTGCTGCTTATTCAAAATACTGAGGTGAGTATTTTTGAAGCTACAAGATATTAAAGCCACAAGATAATATTTTAAGGCTTATATTAATCATATATTTTTTCTTTACAATAATCAACACCTGACTTTAAAAGAGATCCCTGATATGATAAATCCCTTCATATATATATATATATATATATATATCATATATATATATATATATATATATATATATATATATATATATATATATCATGTTTTTATTTAACACACTGAAAAACTGTGACAGCATATCTGCTATCCTTCTAAGATGGCTTTATAGTCAACTAATTTGTCTGATCACCACAGGTTTGCAGATGTGTAACAGGATGCAGTGCAGGAAAATAAGTGATTACACCCAGCTTGAGAGCATTTATTTCAACCTGGGAGTTTATCTGGCTCATGTGTGCAAATAAGTTTCATGATCTACATCTTGATAAAAGAAACAAAAGGCCTGGTGCCATTCAATTTTCTTTGGAGAGAGACCAGAGATATATCTATATCCTCAAGTGAGGATGTTCTAATGGTAAGGGGAAAAAAAATGCCACATGGACATCAGAGTTTCCTGTTTAGTATTCATTCATTTCACTGTCTGTGTGTCTAATATAAATACCTAGAACGTGCATGTAGGCATTGCTGGAGTTGTATGAATCCTGGCAAGTGCGCATGTGAAATGCAAAGATTTTTGAACTCATGAAATCTGAATAAAAACAAAAACAAATGAACTTAAATGAAATTAAAATTATTCCTCAATTATGGCTCTAAGAACAGGTCCATAGAGATTTAAAAGTGTGTTAACCTGTCTCAAGAAAATAGATGTTTCACAATGTTCTTTACTGACAATTTGCTCTTATAGAATAAGCAAATACACATCTAGCATACATGGTAATGACATAAAGATTTTATTTAAAGTAATAAATTACTTGCGATTTTAAATTTGTGTAAGCTTTGAAAGTGGTCTCAACATATCATTAAAGCTAAAGACAAAAACAATGAGAGAACATACTTTTTGAAATGAGATGTCTAAGATGTTAAGTGGATTCAAGCATTAATAATATTAGAAGTATTTTATCTCAAGAGGAAAGTGCTGTAGATACACTGCATGTTCAAAAGTTTGTGGGCACCTGATCATTTTGGAACACCGAATTGAGGGTCTTCCTCAATTTCTGGCCACAAAGATGAACGCACACAATTATGCAGGATGTCTTTGTATGCTGTAGCATTACAGTTTCTCTGTACTGGAACTAAGGAGCCCATACATCCATGTTCCAGCATGACAGCATGATCTCCCTGTACACAAACCAATATCCATGAAGACAAGTTTTACTAAGGTTGACGTGGAACCCGAGAGTCCTGACATCAACCCCACTGAACATCTTTGGGATGAACTAAAATGCAGACTACGCCCCAAAACTCCTCATCTGACATCAGTGTCTGATCTCACTAATGCTCTTGTGGATGAATGATCAGAAATTCCCCACAGCCACACTTCAAATTCTAGTGAAAAGCCTTCCCAGAAGAATGGACAGGGATTCCAACTGGACAGGGATTAAATCTGGATTGAAATATTCAACAAGAACATATGGGTATAATGGTGATTTGTCCACATACTTTTCGGTTAATTAATAGGTTTTTCTTATAGTTTTAATGGTATATACACTGATCAGGCATAACATTATGAGCACTGACAGATAAAATGAATGACACGGATTATCTCCTCATCATGGCACCTTGTCCTCAAAGTTGATGTGTTAGAAGCAGGAAAAATGGGCAAGCGTAAGGATTTGAGCAAGTTTGACAAGGGCCAAATTGTGATGGTTAGATGACTGGATCAGAGCATCTCCTAAACTGCAGCTCTTGTGGGGTGTTCCCGGTCTGCAGTGGTCAGTATCTATCAAAATTGGTCCAAGGAAGGAACAGTGGTGAACTGTTTGACAGGGTCAAAAATATAGTAATGGAAAATAGAAATAGAAAAAAAATGCGTTCAAAAATATAGAAATAGAGAATAGATATAGAAAAGAAACAATATACAAAATAATCTATAGATTCGTTTTATAGAGCATAGTGTTTGCATAGTACTGTCCGATTTGTCCCATTAAAGTAGCACTGAAATAATATGTGACATGCTCCTAACAGTCTTCATTCGTTTAGGGTTTCTCCGTTTAGCCTGAGAAAAGTCTTTGAAATACAGTTTAGCTTTACAGCCACCCAGGCCTGTGAGTCAGTGCCCCACTAAGAGCTCATTATCCTAACCTCCTACAGCTGTCCCCATCACTAGGAATTAGGCAATATTCCTTCATCTTCTCTAATCAGCACCACCTAGCCACCTCAGGTGCAGAGAGGAGAGAAAAAAAGAGAAAGAAGGGAAAAGATAAAGAGATTGTACCCTGCTGTGGTTTTTCCTTCCCTTGCAATTGATTATCCTCTTGTTTTTAACTTCACTCTTTTACTCAGCATGGTTCCTATTTCTGATTTTCTCTCCATCCTGGTGGCCTGATGGTGTCCTTCATTATTTAACCTTCCAGAGGTTATCAGTGAAGTCTCTCCTGTTGGTTGTTTTATTGTAAGCTACTGCACCATACACTCTCAGTTCACACTCTTTGAATTATGTCCAAGTTGAATTCCACACAATGACCCATGCGAGAGAGGTCACACAAAAAGCATTTGGCTGTTTCTACAGGGCCTAGCTGGCAGGGAGTCCACCCTCCAGGTCATATTTAGGGGTCCTGGCTTAAAAGGGAGAGTTTAAGATTGGCATATGGGGTGAGGATCCTATGGAGCCATTTAGCTGTTGTCAATCAACTGTTTCTAATTAGGAACTTCAAAGAGGACACTGTCCATGCAAGTTCAACAGAAAAAAATGGCTTAGGATACATCCAGCTGGCATTGCGTGCCTTGTGTTTTTTTCCTTCCAATTCCTTGGATGGCAAAGGAGACAGACATAAACAACCACATCTGCTTTGACATGAGAATTGATTTTGTTAGGAAGATTCTAGGCACTGTTGGTCTGGAAACACAAGACTGTTAAATGAGATCTGGTGTGTAAGATTAGATTTCAACAACGAAACCATCTTAAAAATGAATTCTCATTTACATATGGCAATGTGGAAGCATATTTAATTTGTTTAGAGTCACAAACCGCAGATATGAAGCCAAGAACCAAAGGTCTGATTGAAGGTTAAATGGTTCAAAGGACTAAAACCTTTTTGTTTCCCCCCGGAACAGGATCTTTAGATGTGAGGACGGAAATGTGGGGGCAATTTTGTTTGATCTTGCTTTTCACATTTTATCTGATAATAGGAGGGTACTCCTCCTTCTCTAAGTGGTGTTGGGGTGTGTGTGTGTGTGTGTGTGTGTGTGTGTGTGTGTGTGTGTGTGTGTGTGTGTGTGTGTGTGTGTGTGTGTGTGTCAGAGAAAGGGAGACTGTACTTTTGCTTCTGTACTAGTGCTTCAGTCATGAAAAATTCCCTTTAACCTCGTAAGACCTGAGCTTTGGTTTGGCTTGCATTTTAGATTTCTTATTTCTCATTTAGGAGGAACCAATAAATACCAACAGATGGCCGTGTAAGTGTCCACATCTGTGTACAACAGGTTAAAAGAATTAAGTATCATGGTGCACACAACCAAAAATGTGATGTCCACGCATGTGGACGCCAGGTTGTAGGAGGGAAGATCTAACATGCTATTGACAAATAGGGAGCTGTATCCACATTCAGCAGGTAATTAAAGTGAATTTAATAATGACACTCATCCCCTAAAACTCTCATGACTTATCAGGAGATCCAGACTTACATTCCATACTTTTCTAACCTCGCATCCTTTCATTTCTGTGTAGTTCCTGAGAGCATTCCTAATAGTTACTAATTAGCATGCTTTAAGATGAATAACTGAATCATAAACCAAGACTAAACAGACTAAATGAAAGGTCTGTGTGGGGTCGATTATATTTATTATTGAATTCTTATACGTATTAGTCTTTTTGACTGGTCACTTGAATTTGAATAGATTTAATCCAAACCTCAATAACTAAAAAAAGTCAGCTTATAATTAATTTCAGCTTGGAGTTAATGTGGTCCTTGGAAAAGCTTCAGGTTCCAATAAATAGTCAGAATGCCCCTTTACAGGTACAGTACAATAATATCCAGAATATTATTTGAACAATAAATAATTTATATTTAGACATAATTGAAAAATTGTTCATAAAACAAATCTGTGAAATATACAATTAAAGAGTACACTGGCTCCAAAAAGCCTGAGAACCCCTTATATACAAAATCGTGAGAATCGTGCTTCTTCTATAATTTCTTGGATAATGTGTGTGTGTGCAAGTGTGTGTATGTATGTGTGTGAGAGAGAGAGAGAGAGAGGCATGGAAAATATATATATTCAGAGTGTGCAGGCCTTTTGTTTGTAAATCTGCTTACTACAGCCAAGCCTCAGTGCATCGTTTATTTCCCAAGATTTATAGAGGTGATGAAGCCGAACTTATTTGTGTTACTCCAAGAGTCAGATTTCTATCATAAGCCTTCAGATATTTTCACGTTTAAAAGTCACTTATCTGTGAAAACCGTGAAAAAAACACCAAAAACATCAGATGTTGGGAAAAGATATTCTCTTAGATTCTCTCAAAAGTATGCTTTGAAATCCTGTGCAAATGACTTTGCTTTGAGATGCTGCATCCTCTTTCATAACACCGAATAAACAAGAAGCATGTGTGGCTTATGTGTCTAAGAGATAGCACTTACTACAGAGTGCATTAGCGTCAGAGCCTCGTCAAAGCCTTGAAAGAACACTATACACAATTCGATTGTGAAGGCCACTTATCTTTATGGATTTAGGAAAATTTTTACAAACGATTACGATATGATCACTATATAACCAGCGCAGATTAGATATGGAAATAGTAGCACTGGTCTGATTTGTAGGACAGAAAGCTACTCTGAGTGCTTACCCCTGATCAGCACTAGAGGGCAATCAGAAAAAGGCTTCCTCCTTGCCTAAATCTCCTTACTCCAAATAACTTAAAACTCACATAGGCATATTTGAGTTTTGTACACTTTTAAATGAAAGGTTAACTTTCATCTAAAACTTTAGTTTGGAATTGATGTAGGAATGAGCAGAGTACTTTCCCAACTTCTCTCTAACAATGATTTAGCTTGATAGTATTTATAGACACTGTGCTAAGGGATATTCTCTAGACAGAAGTATTAATTAGCTGTAAATGTAAATGTAAATGCAAATGCAAATGTAGGAGGCTAACTTAACGATCCAAAGAAGCTTTCAGGAACTTTTTTTGTACAAAGGTAGAACACTTTGCTTCGAATACCATCATTCTGAATGCTGAATTATCACCTTCTGCATCAATTAAAGTCTTACTGTGTTTAATTAACACCTCAGTTTTGTGTTCATTTGTATAAACACTATAGGTGTTAATTGAACAGTGGGTATTGTGCAGCATGTGGGAGGATACTTTTCAGAAGTTTACAGTAGTGGGTTTACCCTGTGTATCAATGTACCATGTTTTGCTTATGCAGTTCTATAATGCGATTGATCTTCATGAACCTTGGTGTCTGTGGATAAGGCAGCAGCATGAGGCCTTTCCCCACATCCACACTAATAAGCGACAAAGAGAAAGGAGACCATTAGTTTTCCATGTAGGCGCATGACAATGAACCACAATTTCAGTAACAATGCAACAGCAATGCAAGCAACATTTTCTCAATTCTATGCAAATTAGGTATGAAACAGTGAGCTGACAAATTCTAACAATTGGCTCGAATGATTCATCAGACCACTGGGATTAATTAACATTTACTGTTTAAAAAACAGTAGAAAAAACTTATAACTGTGTAATTTAAAACTGTTTTATCTTCTCCTCTTATATACAACTTCTTATTAAATGTGTATAGAGGCAAATTAAAGTAGCAAAGATAGTTGCTACGTCTAGTGAGTGTACATTCTAGTACAGTTAGCTAGCTTTGCTAATCTGCCAATGAAGCTTGTACAAAACCATCTAAATCCAAAATTATTTAATCAGCCAGTCATGTGTTAGCAAGGCAGTGCATATAAATCGTGCAGATATGGGCCAGCAGCTTCAGCTATTGGACAGTTCTTCAACTGAGACTAGAAAGACTAGAAAGACTAGAAAATGTAGCCTGTTCTGATGAATCTTAATTACTGCTGAGGTACACAGATGGTAAGGTCAGAATTTGGCTTCAACATCATGAATCCATGGACATGTCCTGAGTGTCAGCAGTCCAGGTTGGTGGAGGTGGTGTGATTGTGTGGGGATTGTTTTCTTGTCACACTTTGGCTGTTAAATCAGTCATCACTTGAATGCCACAGACTATTTGAGTAATGTTACTGACTGTGAGCATCCCTTCATTTCGTCAATTTATCTGATAATATTTACTTCCAGCATGGAAGGTGGAATACATGCCACAAAGAATTTAAGCAGTATTAGTATAGTGTTCCTAATATAGTGCTCCATGAGAGTATACAGCTATTACCACTTCTCAATCTTCTTCTTCTTTCGGCTTTTCCCTTCAGGGGTCGCCACAGCGAATCATCTCTCTCCACCTATCCCTATCTTCTGCATCCTCAACACTTGCACCCACTAGCTTCATATCCTCATTAATTCCATCCATATACCTCCTCTTTGGCCTTCCTCTTTGCCTCCTCCCTGGCAGCTCCATGTCCAACATTCTCCTACCAATATACTCACTCTCCCTCCTCTGAACATGTCCAAACCATCTTAATCTGGCCTCCCTAACTTTGTCCCCCATATGTCCAACATGAGCTGTCCCTCTGATGTACTCGTTTCTAATCCTGTCCAATCTTGTCACTCCCAAAGAGAACCTCAACATCTTCAGCTCTGCTACCTCTAGCTCTGACTCCTGTCTCTTCCTCAGTGACACTGTCTCTAAACCATACAGCATGGCCGGTCTCACCACTGTCCTGTACACCTTCCCCTTGATTCTCACTGATATTTTCCTATCACACAGAACTCCCGACACCATTCTCCATCCATTCCAACCTGCCTGCACTCGCTTCTTTACCTCTTTCCCACACTCTCCATTACTCTGAACTGTTGACCCCAAGTACTTAAACTCCTGTACCTTCTTCACCTCTTCACCCTGTAACCTTACTGTTCCACTTCCCTCCCTTTCATTCACACACATGTACTCAGTCTTACTACGACTGACTTTCATTCCTCTTCTCTCCAGCGCAAACCTCCAACTCTCCAGGCTTTCCTCCACCTGCTCCCTGCTCTCACTACAGATCACAGTGTCATCTGCAAACATCATTGTCCAAGGAGACTCCTGTCTGACCTCCTCTGACAACTGGTCCATCACTATAGCAAACAGGAAGGGGCTCACAGCTGATCCCTGATGCAGTCCCACCTCCACTTTGAACTCCTCTGTCTGACCTACAGCACACCTCACCACTGTCCTGCTCCTCTCATACATGTCCTGCACCACTCTGACATACTTCTCTGCTACTCCTGACTTCCTCATACAGTACCACAGCTCTTCTCTTGGCACCCTGTCATACGCTTTCTCCAAGTCTACAAACACACAGTGCAACTCCCTCTGACCATCCCTATACTTCTCCATCAAAATCCTCAGAGCAGAAATTGCATCTGTCAAAATTCTCAGAGCAAAAATTGCATCTGTATTACTACTTCTCAATACTAAAAGAAAAAATATAAAAAATCTGGACAAGTGACACAAGCCACATTGCTACTTAGCTTCCTTAGGAGAACTCTCCTAGGGATTGATAATCACACCCAGTGAGGTTGAGGTACATGTCATTTTAATTCAAAATCATAATTACAGTAGTTTTGCCGAGTTCCACAGTCAGTCACAGCATATAGCCGTAACTGAAATCATTACTCCAGATGTTTCTACATTACCATTCCACTTCATTATTTCTTTTTACTTTTTAAACTTTTCTCTTAGCTGAGGAAGGTATTTCTTAGTTTTGTTTGCCATGTTGGCCTCCTGGTAATCTGATGCAGCCAGAGCATTGCAGTGATTATAAGAGTAGTGCCTGCCTTCAGAAAGCCTGTACTAAAGCTGCTGGTTTTGTCTATAAAGCCTCCTGGAGACATAGAGGTGACATTTTTTAATGTTATTCAAGCAGTGTTCAAAATTCATTGTGTGTTAAACAGCTTAAGAGTAAAATCACAATAAGGAGATTAGCCTGCACACTGAATCCTATTTTAGCAACACTTTTCTTTGCTGCATGATTTGTGCAGCTTCATGCTGAATGCTAATTTGAGGGCATAAATGCAGCACAGCTTGTATAAAGTCACTGGTTTTCTGATTCTTGTCTCATTTTAGCAAGTTATTTGAGTGCATATGCTGTATATCCTAAAGTACTGACAAAATTTCTGCCTTCCAAATGACAGCCTGAGAGTCTGGATTAATGCGTTAGCATCTAGACAAACAAATTTACTGCATAACTGCACAAATCATTTCAGATCATTTTTATGCGTTTACTCTAAAGATTTTTGGTTGTTTGTTTAAATGGCACAAGTTTAACACTGTTTGTAAGACACAAAGAATTACCACAAATGATTGCTGCCACAGCATGCAGTGCTATTTCTCACTACCACTTTGATTGATTTGGTGCCATTGCCATGCTCTTGTGATATATTGTGAGAATATTGTTTGTGAGCAAGGCTACAAAATGCATACAGAGAACTTGAGGAGAGTTACACTCTGTAAAACATGCCATAAATTTGTGTTAGAAATAGCTATGACAAAGGATAAGAAAGAACATTTATCCGGTAACCAATAATGCATGAAATTAACACAGCCGTGTCAGAGAGGAAGAGATAGAGAAACGGTATTTGACTGATTCTGTGTAAGGCTCTTTTTTTCCCTGCATTCTAAGTCATATTGAGCATAGTTTAAATCCTTATAAGCTTCACACATTTTAATTCAGTGAGAAGATTTGAAGGCAATACTGGTGCTATTACGGTCATGACTGCACTTTAGTAAAATGCAATTGCTTAGGCAAAAAAAAAAAAACAACATAAAAAAAAAATGTAATACGGCACAAGAAAGAGAGCAGGATCAAAGAAATCAAACATGCAAACAAGCCAAACAATGAGTAAACCCTGATATGAGGGTTGGCAATGAACAATGTGGAGTCCACATAGTATAGAATCTTGCTTCTTATGGCTTCTGGTCTACTGCTGGATTTTGTTCGTGAGTCAGGAGCCTCCTGCGGTTCATGGTGTATTTGGGAGAGGGACTGTAGATTGGGTCTGCCTGGATCTGTTGAACGCTCATCAGAGAGGACAGTCAGTGACCACAGAAGTGCGCCACACTTATGTGTGCAGCTACACAGCTCCCAACACTCACATCGCACCCCTCCAGGAATAATGGTCTACTGGAAAGGTGTGAAAAAGAAAGTGATGATTCATTCACCTGCACTGGAAAGAAATTTGGCAGAATTTTGCTGCTTCCCAAAATAGCAGCCTAGCATGGTTACAGTGGGGGTCCAAGTCAGAGCATTGCCAAAACCTGTAGAGAACAGAGTAAAGAGGGCATTGTATCATAAAACAAAGGCAGTTTAAATATAGGGTCATAGCTGTCAGAAATGCACAATAGGTACAATGTTTTACCATAATGAAATGCTTAATCAGGATTGATGCTTCAAGGAGAAGTAACAGGCAGAAAGATTATACAGAAAATAATATAGAAATATAGAAAAACATACTGTATACACATCTAAAGTCAACCAATAATTTAAGACATCAAACATGCATAGTAGGGGTGTAAACCTCAGCCTTTCACATGATACATGATTTCCTTTAATAAGGTAACAATTTGATATTTCATGATGACCAGTGAATCTGTTATATGATATGATAAGATTTGATGTATTAGTCTTGGATAAATATTTGACCAGCACTGGTCAGAACTTGGGGTCGACCTACTGTTAATTTGCAAATGATCATGACATAGGGAAGGACTACTGTGTCAGATTTATGCAAATCACATATTCTGAATATTTGATTTTCTCTTATTCTCTTGACATATTTCTCTTGCTGCTTGCTGCTACTGGACTTTTTTTTTTAATTACCTTATTTGCACATCTTTCACCCCAATGTTTTCACAGAACTTGCTTGTATCTGCACTGCGTACTCACAGTTATTGCGTGCCTTCTTTGCAATGCTAATGCGCAACACAGGTTTTTAACTTTTATGTGTCGACAATTTAATCTGTACAGTCTTGAGTAGAATGTCTGTTGCTGGGGGGTACTGTGTTGTGTTAATCTTGCCTTTCGGTATGTTCTATCTATCTATCTATCTATCTATCTATCTATCTATCTATCTATCTATCTATCTATCTATCTGTCTGTCTGTCTGTCTGTCTGTCTGTCTGTCTGTCTGTCTGTCTATCTATCTATCTATCTATCTATCTATCTATCTATCTATCTATCTATCTATCTATCTGTGCAGTTATAGGTTAATTAGATTTATGAGAAAAATCGATGCATCAGTAAATTGTCAGATTATGGCACCCTTAATACATAAATAAAAACCAATGATGATAAAAGAAAGGCTATTAGGCAAAATCGTCCACACACAATCCCCAAGTCTATAGTGATAGTTATAGTGAAAAATCCAGTGGTTTGAAAATCCCTAATATCTGATAATGCCATTGATCAGATAGTGGAGTATTCAGATTATTTTTCATTACATATCAGTATTATAATAATAGTATAGTAAAGTAGTTTTTAGTATTACATTGTTGTATATAATGTGCTATATTGAACCAGTTGAGGGTCTTGGTGATGCAGGTACCTAAGAAGTTTCACATCAATTCAACTGACAACCTTTGCTCTTGGAAATTAATAATGACCTCCTTGGTTAAATAATTAGCCGTATCCGTAGCCGTTTACTACCAGATTTATTCTTTCCCCTCAACAGATCACAATCTGATCGACTGTTGTTGAGATCTACCCTGTCGTTGTGGTGTCAGCTGTACAATTCTGTGTGAAAAGGAAAAGTAGGTGCATGTCACTTCAATGAATAGCTGTACATTTTTGTATTTCTTCAACCCACATTTTTTGGTCTGTTGACTGGTGTTAAAAAAGAATCACACCAATCTGACTTTTTAATTAAAACAAAACACTACAAAGGCTTGCGGTAGGTGTGGTTTCTGCCCAGCACTCTGAATGTCAAAGCGAAATTCAATAAGGCAAAAGTAAATAGCAGGACTAAGGGGAGAAAGAGAGCAATAAGCCAGATAGTGAGATGTTTCTCAGTGGCAGTCCTTTTACCTGTCCGAAAGCCCACAGTGATGTAAAGCTGGAGCAGATTTTGAGTGTATGCTCCAGCCACCATGCCCACACTGCTCAGCAGGCCTCCCAGCATCACCATAACTCTGTGGCCAATACATGCACTGAATGCAGAGCCAGCTGGAGCTGAATCAGAGAAACACAGGAAATACATTTCATGAACCATCATCCTTGCTTCAGTGGATAATCTCACCTGAATAGCGTAGATTTGTACCTGTTGTGTTCATAAATACTGTCCTGTGCTAGTCGCTCTGCTCTTAATCACAATGTCATCATACTGAAAACACTGATTTTAAAGAATATTTGTAGAAAAATAATGATTTAGAATTCCAGTATCCAGGGTCACTCAGAAGAAAATGGGTTTCCTTTTGAGTTTTTCTGCCTCATGATGTCTCAGGGAGTTTTTCCTTGACACTGTTGCTTCTAGCTTGCCAATTCTGAATCTAATGCTACATTCAGCATTCTGTAAAGGTCTATTGTTTAGAATGCTACACTGTACATGTCAGTTCTATAATGTCTATTGTTAAAAATGATTAAATTAAATTGAAATACTATACTGTAAGAAGCTACAACACACTGACAGGGCATAAAATCAAATAGAATTAGTGCAGCTGAAGAAATATAAGAAATCATTAATAATATATAGACTTTTGCTTTGCTGCACTTTGATCAGCTGAACTTTGTTTGACGCTACTTCTGAGGAACATGACTTCCACAAATGTCAAGAGATTACAAGTAATGCTTAGTGCAGAAATCACGTGGTAGTTCACAGATTGTCAAGATGGCGTGGGATGAAAGGTTTGTACAGAAGCACGTCTTGACATTTCTGGAGTTTGCTCTTATGAAATACTAATCAGTCTCTGCAAGGCCACAAGAGATTCATGCAAAGTTGGGTAAGAATTTTAATGAGCAGCTGCCCTCTGGTGGTAAAAGACACAGGTGTTTATCCCAGAAATGCAAACATGCAGTTTCTCTGCATCTACATCAGAGTGACAGCATTAATGAAAGAAACCTCATAAATGTTTTAAGTTCAAGAGAGCAGACCAAAGTATAGACAAATCTACATTAAAAATAACAACGTGAGTGATTAACACAGATATTCCCACCCACAATCCGTCATCACACAAACATAAACATAAATCTAATATGGTTGGATGACCAAAGCATACCTCTGATGTATACAGTTGCTACAGAGATGGATGTTTGGCTGCCTGCTGCTGTAGCTGCAAAGTGATGGTAAAATTCCATGGAAAACCATTGAAAAGACTAGATCACACCAAACTTCAGCCCGAACACAAGCAAGGCAGATATGCAGTGAACCAGCTGTATCCACCACCAGGAGGATGTAGAGGTCTAATGGCTTGTCTCTTTACCACAGACTTCATCTCGGATAGTGAAAAGGAGCATGCACTGCATCATCAGATGTCTAGGAGAACATATTCAGCATATGATATTCATTACATAATCCATTACGCTGCAAACAGTGGGTGTCAGTTGATTTATAAACATAACAAATTAAATAACTAAAACCACAGCAGTACTTACTCTCATGCTGAGTCTGTGTATATGCGTATAGGTATATCCAGATTTTCTTTTTGCCATGCTATTACACGTTCAACATGTACCAGGGTAAATTGTGGTTACTCATACAACTGCACTGGTTAATTTCTATTATTATGTATTTTGAATATGTTATCTGTACTTTAACTGATTACTTTATCCTAGCACTTAATCTGGATTTTGTTTTTAGTAGCTGATAGCTCTATTCTTCCTACATCTACCATGCCTTTCTTCTGGCAAGTTGGTAGATATTTACTTATTGTATTGCTGCTTAAGTGCTAAAAGTAGGTGTAGAATTATCATAGACCTTAGTGCACTTCAACCTAGACCAGCAACCAAGATGTGCAGCTCTATTCAAAAATAAATAACACCATTTAGCCACTTTAGCTGGAGGATTCTGCCTTTTAGATGTAGGGAATACCCAACTTAATGTTGTTAATGTATTTTGTATTGATCTGGAGGGTGTGGAAATGTGCATTATGTTGAATTGGATATGTCTAATTTCATGAGGTGATTTAGAAGTTCATTTCATAACTTTCCTTTGTTCAAAGTTAGTCAGTTCTAACAGTGCAGCAGCCACCAGCCAACTGGGCAAAAGTCTCAGACTTCCTTTTAACTATTTATAAAGAGGTACAAAGGTGAAAGGAATTAGATTATTTGTGTAAGTGAATGACTTGTTGCTTAGTTCCCATGTTTGTTTTATGCTTTGCTATGATATTGTTAGGTTACGTTGAGAAGTTGGAGACTGTAGGCTACTACTGGCCATAACAGGGCTACCAGTTCAGTCCTGGCTGATTATGAATTATTACGTGTGTGGAGGGTATGCATACAAATACTATATTTGGAAAGGCAGCATCATTAGTGCCCAAATATAATGACTGCACAGGGGCCCATTTTAACAAAGTTCCACCACTGGCTAAAAGAATAGAGTGTGTTTGTTTTCCACTGATAATCAACAAAAGCTAATTAAAAAACTGACACAAAGATGCCCAGTGAATATAGAACTGTAAAGAAACTATACAGTATATAACATCTGCAATCATGTTAAGTAAACAAAGCCCAATAGTGACAAGTGTTTTTTCAATTCAGATGTGAGATTTTGTTTTGTAAAAACTTTGTGTCACATGAGTATTTTTTTTTTTGATATAATTTACATCATCAGCTCCATGCCTGGCTGTTACTTTGGCATCCTAAATTTACTTAAGTGGTAACCATAACAAATCCTTCTCCAAAGCTTCTATTGTTTAGCCGCTTCTTATCCAAAGGTTATTTTTGTTTAGTTTTCAACACTATTTTTTTCAACCTATTATTTATACCAGCATGCAAATACCAGCTGTTGGTAGCTGGCTAAACAGCAATTTATCACTGGAGGTGAATTTGTCCCTCCAACAACTGAGTAGCACTTGTGCATATGAACTTATTTTCCATAATCAAAAGCATAAGGGAATTGAGGATACATGGGTCATTTTGCATATTTATTTATTTTTTTGTTGTTTTTTCGTTGTTTTTTTTTTTATATTAATTTTTTTTTGCATCTAATACGGTGTTTGTTCATGAATAGACTTAACTATTGTTATTAACTACTGTTAAAAAAGCTCTTGCTCTCTTGCTAGAGATCAAATCAACACTGAATTAGCTTTCCATTATTTCAACTCAATCCTGACCAACCTACTGCTGGAATAATACTGTCACAAAATTAAAAAAAATAAATAAATAAAATTTTGTTCACAAATTCTGTCACAATGAAAATTTCAAGTCAGGAACCCAAGAATTTCATGAACCTCATTTTCAGTTATGAAACCCCAAACATTTACATGCACAGAATATTTGGGAAATATAATGAACACAGCAAGCTCTACAAACATTCAGAGAACCTTCTGGAGGTTTGCTAAATTAAAACCTATTCAATGAGCTGAAATTATCCATGTATTTATACAGCCAAAACTTTCCTATCCTTACTGACGCATCTGGGATTTTCTCTTTAGCCCCACACTCACATGACTGTCTCTGTGACAGACAGATATCAAAAAATCCAATTAGGATGCAAATAAACTTTTACATGGACCATTCTGGAAAGTTCATTAAATTGAGTTAATACTGATTCTAAAAATCTAATCTTGAAAATGAAATCTTAAGACAATGTTTACAATGAGCAGCTCTTGTTCAGGACATTTGGAAGTAATCGAGTATACAGAATAAAGGCTAGGACACTTTACAGAAGACGTCACACACTGGGAATAAGGTAACAAATGATTTTTTTTTTTTAATTTATTGCAATTTATTCAAGGACAATAGAAATATGGAATTGGAAATGTGGCAGTGTAGAGAATAGGAAAAAAAAAAGGTCATACCAAGTCACATCAGTGAAATGTGCTGTGCTGATCCTCTCTTGTGTGCAAAATTTAACACTGAATTGCGTTAATATTCAGGACTTGTTTCCGAGCTCCATGACACTGATCTTGCTGAGGCTGGACTTGGGAATTTTACTTAGGTTGACAAAAATAACTCACAGTGCGTTCTACAAAAGCACATGGGACTATCCATGGTTAAAATCTCTATAGTTTCACCTTACTGAGAGAAAATCAAATCCCAGCAGCCATCCATAGCCAAGAGAGCATAATTGGCCCTGTTCAGGGTAGGAAGGTATAGGAATTTGTCATTCAGAGTGACACAAGCTAACTGAGACCATCTGTTAGCTTGTGTTTACTGAACAGGGCAGTTAGCATTCTTCTCTAAGCATGTACAGCAGTTTGTCTGCAAGCATGTGTCCCTCCCAAATCCCTAACAGTCATGCATTAGGGAAGACTTGATCATCTCTACATTGGATAAAAAAAATGCATAGACCAAATAAGGACTTATTGCACTGAAGTAACATCCAGAATAATTTCAAATATCAATGTAAATGGCATTATATGAGGAGGAGCATTATACATACATTTGGTTTTCTGAAGTACAAAACCTGGGATTATTCTTAATGCATGCAACAGTTTATCTTCACTCAAGATTTTCCACAAAACATCTACATGTCTAAGTGTTAAGTTGTACATTGGGAGAATTATATAGATGCAGGCGCATGAGAAGGAGTTATTTCTGCCCTTTGGAGAAATGATTTAGCATCACATCTGGCCCAGCTGTGAGATGATCAGTGTGCAAGTTAACAGTCATTTTTTGATTATGGTGAAATGTTCTATTATAATGAAAGGAATGCTTTTTTAAATGAAATATTTTCTTTTGCATGTATCTCAACTACAAGTAAAGTTCTATCATATTAAAACCTGGTTATCCCCAAAAATGAAAATGGAGAAAATTGCATTCTAATGATTCCATTAAACCAAAGCGCAAAAGCTTTACAGATAGTTTGATAGTTGGTATCTGAATACAAATTGAACTGATGAGGTTTATGTCCATTTCTCTAAAGCATACTGTTCTCCAACAGCTTGATCAAAGCCTGACATTCACTGTGTGAGGAAAACACTTAGATATCAAGGCAGATCACAATATGATATTTACAGAAAGATAGCCTATGCAAGATTTTAAAAAAGACTTTTCCAAATCATTTTGGTGAAATATAGCCCCATGTCATTATTCTGAGTTAATATCTCTTTATTTCAAACTATTTTGTCACTTCTAGCTTAATAACAAATTTATTGAATATGACTGAATATGTAATTTATATTATGTAATGCTATGTCATGTCATTTAACCTTTTTTTTCACATTTAACGTTGTGGAACATCCATGATTTGATCAAGACGTGTAAACATTTCCTTTTTGGTGAAATATAGCTCTTTAGGCTAAAACATGATTTTATTGTCTGGAGTTTATTTTGTCTTTATTTACTTTAAAACAGGGTTTACTATGGGAATCTGATAAACCTTTGTAAGAACAATTTAATCAAAATACAAAAATGTCACATTTGAAGAGGGTTTTAGTAGCTGGTTGGTTTCAGCGCAACCCTTTACTACATCCAGAGACAACAACAACAACAACAAAAGTAGTAAAAGGCTGGAATAAAGTTTAGTTAGTTTAGTTACTCTAATGGATCAAATCCAAACTTTTAATAAAGCACATGCAGTTAGATTACAGTGATTGATCCTCATGGTTAGCATTAACACCAATTTAAACTCCAGTATGTGATTAATAATGCAAATGCTCCTGTCATGTGTCTTTTACGTAAGAAACATGATGTTATATGGTTACAGAAACTGAAATGATACAAAGCACTTTTCCACTGAAGGAATAATAAGGGGAAAAAAAGGAAATTAAGTCGTAACTTGATGTTTCATTTTAAACTCCAGTAGGGGACAGTACTTGTGAAATAAATGTAGAGCCACAAATAATTAACCAACCTTTGGGACCCATTTAATCTTTATTTTAATTTCCATTTTATAGTTAATATACTTTCTGTTCTTCTGTTGCCTGCCACTGTTGGAAAAAGCAATTTATTTCTGCTGGAGGTTAATCTGCGCAGCATAGAACCAAAATGTGCTCATTCTGTATTCATTCAGGTGTCATTTCAACCCACAACATTGATCCATTGCTTTGGAATCTTAGACTTATAATGAGAGAGAACCATAGGAGCCAAATGAAAAAATGGATGTCAAGCTGTTAAATTCTAATACAAATGAGAAAAAATACAGTAGACAGACATATGAGATTTAGTGATTTATCAAAGATTCAATCAAAATAAGGGACATTTGCCTGATGATATGGTTCGTTGTAGCCTACGGGATGTTTTGCAGGTTGTAGCCTACGTAGGATGTTTGGACTTTCCATTAGGGAAGCTAAGCTGTTACATAGCTTACACTATGTTAAACACATCACAGTGCTTGATGAATGATTTGTTTTGCCAGAGCGTCTCAGTATTGTTTCCAGTCATGAGACTGAAGTTCAGCAGTGTGAGCTACAGTGTAATGGCCTACTGCATGTGGAACAAGATGCTTAAAGAAGAATATGCACATACAGCCTGCCTGTGAGCACTACAGGCTTATCAGCTACATCTTAAATTCTCCCCATAGGCAATCAGTTACAAAATAATATTTCTTTAATGGATGTGATTCCATGAAGTGTAGCCATGGTTGAAGTGTGTAATGCATATCTGCCTCTGCCTTAAGTAAGTAAGTAAGTAAGTAAGTAAATAAGTAAGTAAGTAAGTAAGTAAGTAAGTAAGTAAGTAAATAAATAAATAAATAAATAAATAAATGTGAAACTATTTGAGTGCAAGTATAAAATGTATTAACATCGAGCAAAGCAAATTTAGACACCTGAATGAAAAAACAGAAATTTTGTAATGAACTTGGAATGAAGATTTAATGTAGCACAATGGTGCAAATTTTTGGTCTGACAAATGTTGTGGAAAAAACTTAGGAAGCTATAATTCATGAATACAATTTCACAGGCACATTTGCAATTTAAAAAAGTTCCATATTATAATGTATAAAATGTCTTATAGGCAGTAAATACATTAAAACACACACACACACACACACACACACACACACACACACACACACACACACACACACACACACACACACAAACAAAACAATCTATATTCACAGGCAGAAAGCCATAAAGAGTCACTCCCTCACCATCCTCTCTTTTTATCTCTCTTGAAATGAATAAGTTGTGGAAAACTTAACGACTGTTACAAAAAACATAGGAGTCTCCTTACATTTTAAATAAAAATGATCTTATAGGAAGCTTCAGTGTATTGAAGATTATGTTTCTATTTGGTAAGTAAAACTTTATTTAAGACAATATGCCTATTACTATTATGTAGATCATCCACCATACATGTCCCTGTGAATTAGTTACATAAGCAAATTAATAGATACCTGATTTGCCTGGACTGAACTACTGTCAGTATGGCAGGGTATAGAAAAACATTAGATTTCTTAGAAATGAACAGTTTATGACATCATGAATGTTATATATTAAATCCCTCTGAACTCTTAGTTCTTAGCTTCTAATTTTGGACAAATTACTTTCTTTATTGTTACAAAGCTACTAAACTAAGGATTTAAGGCACAAGCTCCAATGATACATCTTTGCACTTTATAACTTCATAAAAGCTGTATTGATCATTGTATTATGAGTTAAATGCTGCATTGCTTAATCTGCATGTGCACTGTAGGAGTGATGTGAACACAGATCACACTGCTCGACTTGATCTCTAAATGCCACGGCTGAAATCACCAAACAGTGTGTGAGTGTTCACATTGTACAAGTACCTCGTGACGCATGTGCTCATACCAGGCAAATGTCCAAAATTTAATGTCAACTACATCTCTAGTCCCCTCATGCTGCAAAAATGCTGACAGCCAGGCAATCCTGAACAAGGACCTTTCGCACATCCTACCTCTGTAACATTTAATTGGACTGACATTTTACACTTACGTTTAACAGCCCACTAGACCATGATTATGCCACTGATTCTCTGTAACTCACTGACTATTTACTGTAAATGACTGTCTATTGTGGAAATGATTGTACATTGCATATATTGTGTATAGTATACTGTGTGAATTGTGTTCCATGTAGTTAAATCCAGCACCAAGACAAATTTCTGGTATATTTTTGTGAAAAAAGATTCAGAATTTGATTCTAATTCTCTAGGATGTACAGCATACTGATAAAACAGCCAGATTGGTTTTATGAGCTACCAAAACACAGGCTAGTAGACCATATTCATCATTTTCTATCTAAGCTGAAAACCACTAGTGATCACCCAATATAAACAAGTCATTTATGAGGAAACAGCACAGACATAAGGCAATTAAAAATCGATCAATTAAATAGGCTGGAAAATAACTTAGCTGCCAAAGATAATCTACCAGCTTTACTAGCTCAGACTGTATTTTTTCATCTGGTAGCTACTCAGCACCAATGCTAAGGTAACATTAACTGATTTTTAACTTACCATTCCTTTCCAGCTGTGAATGAATTCTTTTATTTTATTCAGTTTCGAATCCTGCATTGCTGAGTGTTCTCCAACAATTCCGGACAAATCTTCAAAGATTAGACTTGGCAATGTTGGAAATGCTGATTCCTTTGTGTTCCATTGTGATCGAAGTTGATAAAAATGCTGGAGTTTCTCTGGTAAATAATTTGGTAAATCATTTTACGTTCTCATGGGTTTGATTTTGTGTGTGAGAAGGCACATAAAATGTTAAGATGTAGCCAGATAATGGCTTGTATCAGCAGCCATTACAGAC
Source organism: Hemibagrus guttatus (assembly GCA_033459395.1). Classification (NCBI taxonomy): domain Eukaryota; kingdom Metazoa; phylum Chordata; class Actinopteri; order Siluriformes; family Bagridae; genus Hemibagrus; species Hemibagrus guttatus. The sequence goes on from JAUCMX010000004.1 coordinate 10,483,725, forward strand.
TCATTAGTTAATACAGGCTTATTTACATTGCAGTCTGTGCTGTAATTAGCTCTGAGAGCTGACTATGAGCAGTTTCTTTCTCTGGCTCTGTACTACAGCACATTTTGTTGTGTGGGGGAAATTGACTATATATTTCATTGTGTCAGGTGGTCAGTTTCTGTTGTGCATCACTTTTGGATGAATTTTTAACACTGAACAGATGATTATGATCTGTTTAAATGTGCAATTGTTTCAGATGTACCATTAAGTGAAATGCAGTTCAACTGGGTTTATATTTAAAACCACCAAACACCACAGAATCTTAAATATTATGTTACTGGTGACTGTCCTGCTGAATGTTGAAAGGCCATCCAGTGAATTCTGGGTGAAAGCTTTTAAGATGCGTCTGCCCACTGAATCCAGCATTAAATCAAACCATTATTATCATAATTGAATGTAGTTGACAGGTAGACATCTATCTATCATGTTTCACACATGAACACATTTCACACAGGTGGGATGATTTGGGTCATTAGTGGTTCGATTTTATCTTCAAATTTCCTTTTTTTATTACACAGCTCATCTGCCCATAAGACTATTTCAGAATCCAACTGTATATGTGATTTTTAAAGCATTTTGTGCTTTTTACTTTGATGCTTAGTTTTGCAAGTATATAGTGGTCTTTGACACATTAAAATGTCCCAGCAAGCCTTTTTGAGCAGTAAAAAGAATTTGTGCTTCACTATTAAGTTTTGCTGGGATATGTTTAGCAGTACATTAGTGATTTATCACATTGTAACAAACAGTTTATTTTGATACAAATAATTTTTCTAGCCTGACTACTAATGCTGCTTTAGCTCTCATTTAGTCTTCAACAAACATCGCAAGAGAATATAATCTGCAATGGTATTCAGGTGATGAAAAAAAAATGGCAAAAAGCTACAAACTACCAACCACAGTTGGTCATATATAGATGAAAAATTCTAGCTCAATATTTAATACCTTCATTAAATGACACAAAGGTAAAGCAATACACAAACCAACCCCCCCCCCAAAAAAACAAAACAAAAAAAAAAAAAACCCAGAATATTTATGAAATATTTATGAAATTTAATACCACAGCTGTTACGGGTAGCAGGGCTGAGGGTGAACCACTAGGGGGCCCTTAGTAGGGGTTGTCATGTCTGTGTATGTTTATGTTTTGGCCATGTGTGTGTGTTTAAGCCCCGCCCTCGCCTAATGTGTGTTCCTGCCCCTGATCACCTGTTCCCAATGTTTCCCTGATTATGTTTCCTATATATAGTCCTGTCTTTGTCGTCTTTAGTTGCTAGTCCTCGTTTGTATGTAGGCCGAAGTGGTGTCGCGGTTTTTTGTTTCATGTCATGTCTTGTGTGTTACGTTTAATAAACCCCTTTTGTTTCACGGAAGCTTCGCGTTGGGTCTGTTATATCCAGCCAGACACCGCCGGTTGTAACAGAAGGACTAGCCCAAACCGAACAGATCCAGCGCGAAGCTTCAGCGAGAAGGTTAGTTTTTTAGTTTTTGGGTTTTATTGTTTTGCCTGTTTTCGTTTTGCGCTCCGGTTCGGAGTGGTGTTTTTCGGGGGGGTTTTTGTTGATTCCGCCCCTCTCTCCGCCCGTGGTTAGGGATAGGAGGAGGGCTTCGGCAGAAAATTTACATTTTTGGAGGATTTTTTATTTTCCTCGTTCCGTCCATGTTCCCGTGGGGGGCGTCGCCTCACGATGTAGCTTCCGTGAGGGGCGTGCCCCCATTTTTATCCCGCGAAAGAGTTCCGGCCAAGGGCCGGAGTTTCAAGTTTTTGTTTCCGGCTCTCGCTCTGCCTAGGTTCCGGTGGGGGGCGTCGCCCCATGATGTAGCTTCCGTGGGGGGCGTTGCCCCAATGCTCGCCAGCAGAGGAGAGTTCCGGCCAGGGCCCCGGACCTTGAATTTTTTTTTTTACTGTTTTGTTTGCTCTGACTCTCGCTCCGCCCATGTTCCTGTGGGGGGCGTCGCCCCATGATGTAGCTTCCGTGGGGGCGCTGCCCCACCTGTTGCCAGCGGAGGAGAGTTCCGACAGCACCTTGCTCCCATCCTCCCGCCCCTTGGGGAGTTCCAGACCCCGGCGAGACGGACATCGTTGCCCCGGAGCCGTCGTTCGTCGGTGGACGTCGCTCTGTGCGAGTGCTCGGCGGTGGACGTCGCTCAGCGCTGCGGCTCGGCGGTGGACGTCGCTTGGCCCTGCGGCTCGGCTGTGGACGTCGCGCGGCTCGGCTGTGGACGTGGGGTGGCGGGCTGGGCCCCTGGTGGGACGTCGCGCGGCTCGGCTGTGGACGTCGCTCGGCTCTGCGGCTCGGCTGTGTACATCGCTCGGCGCCTCCGCTCGGCTGTGGACGTCGCGTCGGACCCTTTGGCCTTGCCGTCGGGTCCTTTGCTCCCCCCACTTGTCTCGCTCCTGCTTCTCACTCCCCCCACGTGCCTTGCCTTGATCCTCGTTCCCCCACTTGCCTCGCCTTGGTCCTCGCTTCCCCCCACTCGCCTTGCTTTTGCTTCTCGCTCCCCCCCCCCCAAGTGCCTCGCCCTGCTCCTCGCTCCCCCCACCGGCCTCTCTACGTTCCTAGCTCCTCCCCAGGACCCATCGCTGGACCGGAATTTTTGGGAGGGGCTAGGGTTTGGCGCGTCAGGAGCCGCGCCTTTGAGAGGGGGGAGATGTTACGGGTAGCAGGGCTGAGGGTGAACCACTAGGGGGCCCTTAGTAGGGGTTGTCATGTCTGTGTATGTTTATGTTTTGGCCATTTTGTGTGTTTAAGCCCCGCCCTCGCCTAATGTGTGTTCCTGCCCCTGATCACCTGTTCCCAATGTTTCCCTGATTATGTTTCCTATATATAGTCCTGTCTTTGTCGTCTTTAGTTGCTAGTCCTCGTTTGTATGTAGGCCGAAGTGGTGTCGCGGTTTTTTGTTTCATGTCATGTCTCATGTGTTACGTTTAATAAACCCCTTTTGTTTCACGGAAGCTTCGCGTTGGGTCTGTTACTATCCAGCCAGACACCGCCGGTTGTAACAACAGCACTGTTGAATTGACTTTTCTATTAAAGCAGCTCTGACTGTAAGGCTAATCATAGTTTTATATTAATGTACTAGAAACAAATACATTATTGTTTCATTTATAGAGCTACATGGATAAACACCCACATAATCTAATAATAAATGATTAACAAGAGTGTTTCTAAATTTCTAATCATTGACATGGGGAAACGTTCTGTAAGAGACATTATTCAACATTCACTTTATTTTCCAGTGTCCTTGTAACTTGACAGTTGTTAGTAAGTTTGCGACCACAGGAGAGTTTTCACGAGAGAGGACTCTGCTTTATGATTTCCCTAAAATACAAGCTGCATTTTTAAATTGGTCTTATTAACTTCAAGATGCTGAAAAATGTGAGGGAATGAATGTTTATAACACTATAACCTAAGTGATAACAGGAACAAACATGTCTCATGGATATTGCACAACACTAAATGTGACTATAAATGGATAAAAGGAAAGATACTTCTGGACATGCTGTTACTTGAAAATAATCAACTTTGTTGTGGCCTCAGCATTGCACCAACCTGTTGTTGATTATTATTCTATTACAGCATGACTCATGTTATAAAAGCATAAAAAAATAAAGCTAATATATTATATTATATTATGGTGGCTTGGTAGTTAGCACGTTTGCCTCACACCTCCAGGGTTGGGGTTCGATTCCCGCCTCTGCCATGTGTGTGTGCATGTTCTCCCCGTGCCTCGGGGGTTTCCTCCGGGTACTCTGGTTTCCTCCCCCGGTCCAAAGAGATGCATTGTAGGTTGATTGGCATCTCTAAATTGCCCATATTGTGTGAGTGAATGAGAGTGTGTGTGCCCTGCGATGGGTTGGCACTCCATCCAGGGTGTATCCTGCCTTGATGCCCAATGACGCCTGAGATTGAGCCTGAGCACAGGCTCCCCGTGACCCGAGAATAGATTGGATAAGCGGTAGCGAATGAATGAATGAATATTATATTATATTATATTATATTATATTATCTGCTTACTGAGATATCTATTAATATATTTTCTTTTTTTGACTTGATTCATTTTGGGATTTGTTTTTGTTCTCTTGGTGCAATTACAGCTAAATATACAAATAGAAATAAAAAACACCTAATCAAAAATTACATCATGATTGCTTTCTATTGTGCTATGTAATGCCTAATTTTATTACATGCCTACTCTTCTAATTAATACATGGAAGGATTATTTAGGGAGATATTTATTAATACAAGATTTATATATGACATTCAATGAAATATGAGGACATTTTGGTGAAATAATAGAAAGGGACAAAAACAGTAACAGTGATAAAAGATGAGACTATACCTTTCAAGTGGTAGCCCCTTCCTTGAATTAATGATATATTCTGGGAAGTCTTGTTGAATAATAGATCTATTGTGGCAATACCTCTGTTAAATAATATATTAATGGTGGTTGGAACATGACGTGTCTGTATTATAGATATAATTTGGTGAACTGTAGATTACCACACAGGCACATGGGAATGCCAAAATATCCTGTCTTTAAGAATTCTTTTTTATTACACACTCCAATATGCAAACAATATGTAATATATGCATTTGTGAAATTATTCAATCAGCTAATTATGTGGTAGCATGTAATGTATAAAATGATGCACATATAAGACGTGAGCTACAGCATGTTATACATGCTAAGATGGTTTTCTGCTCATCACATTTGAAAAGAGTCACATTTAAGATGCCATAGCTTCCTGTTTACTCAAACCAGTCTGGTCATTCTCCTCTGATCAACAAGGTGTTTCCACCCAGAGAACTGTCACTCAGTGAAATTTTTTGGACCATACACCAATACTGAAATAGTCAGCATGTCTACATGTTATTATTAATATTAAGTGTTAGCACAGACAAAACAGAGCATCTTCTAATCACTTCAAAAAGACCAAATCAATCACTATCAACTTAGGCCTTAGTCAGAAAATCACAGCAGGATCAGCACAGATTTCAGTCTCCCTATATAGTGCTGATTGTGAATTCTTTAGAATGATAAGACATCTCTGCTCAGCACCCTACAGAGAGGCTCTTAGAAAATTTGAGCTGAAAAATTGCAGATGCTGACTATCCTTGGCAGGAGTTTGAATATGAAGCAGTATTTTTTTTACCTTAAAGTTGGTTGAACATGCCCTGCAATGACCCCTGTCTCACAATTCCTAGCTTTTCTTGCTATTATTATCAAAAACAAAGGTAGTAAACTAAGGGTTTAAGATACAATCCTCACGGGTATGTTTGTGTACCTTTAGGCATAAGAACATTATTGTGAAGGAACATGACTGAGCTACATAACTGAACCTTAGGCACTTCTGTTGTACTTTTGTGGGCAAATTTACATTGTACTTTGGAGAACAAAAATGTTTCTGTACTCTACCTTTTTCTGACAGTTTTGATGGTGTGAGAAGGACATTCTATTTTGGCAGTCCTTCTGTCCCAGTGGCTCACACCCAAAAAGGACAGGTGTCTCTGTACTTATCCAGATGGCACTGCAACTGACTGCGAAGCCTAGAAACTGGAGAAGCGACAAGTTAGGTGTGAGTGAAGTCCATTCTCTCAAGCATAATGATACGCATACTGTATCATACTCAAATGTGCAAGATATTACAGAAAGCACAGTCATTTTATACAAGGCTATATGCTGGACTTTGGTGCAGGTTTGATGATATTGTAAATCTGATACCCCCATCTTTTCATCCGGTGCTTTCTTACACCCAGGGAAAGCATTTATGTTCTTTTTTGTTGATGCTCTAAGGATATTTCTAATATCAAACCCAGAAAGTCCTTAGAAGAATAACACTTGGAGGGGAGCCTGTGTGGAATTAGAACTATAGGTGATCTCTAAATGCAATGCCGCAATGTGGCATGGCTGTTTTTTGCTTCTGTGTTAGACCTTTCTGCATTGCTGAGTAAAAACCTGTAGAGTTCCATGCCACATGCGAGAAAAAAATATACTACAGCATAATGACTGTTACGGGTAGCAGGGCTGAGGGTGAACCACTAGGGGGCCCTCAGTAGGGGTTGTCATGTTGTCTGTTTATGTTTATGTTTTGGCCATGTGTGTGTTAGTTAAGCCCCGCCCTGTCCTATTGTGTGTTGATTAATGTTTCACCTGTTCCTAATGTTTCCTGATTAGGTTTCCTATTTATAGTCCTGTCTTTGTCTGCTTGAGTTGCCAGTCCTCGTTTCTATGTAGGCCGAAGTGGTGTCGCGGTTTATGTCTCATGTCATGTCTCGTGTGGTTCATGTTAAATAAATCCCCTTTATGTTCACGGAAGCTTCGCGGTGGGTCTGTAATATCCAGCCGGACACCGCCGGTTGTAACAGAAGGACTGGCCGAAACCGAACAGATCCAGCGCGAAGCTTCGGCGAGAAGGTTAGTTTTTTCGTTTCCGGGTTTTATTGTTTTGCCTAGTTTTTTGTTTTGCGCTCCGGGTCGGAGTGTGTTTCGGGGGGGTTTTTTGTTGATTCCGCCCCTCTCTCCGCCCGTGGTTAGGGAATGGAGGAGGGATTCGGCAGTAATTCGAGTTTGGAGGATATTTTTATTTTTTCTCGCTTCGTCCATGTTCACGTGGGGGCGTCGCCCCACGATGTAGCTTCCGTGGGGGGCGTGGCCCCAGTTTTTACCCTTCGGAGGAGAGTGCCGGCCAAGGGCCGGAGTTTCAAGTTTTTTTTCCCGGCTCTCGCTCTGCTTAGGTTCCGGTGGGGGGCGTCGCCCCACGATGTAGCTTCCGTGGGGGGCGTTGCCCCAATGTTCGCCAGCAGAGGAGAGTTCCGGCCAGGGCCCCGGACCTTGAACCTTTTTTTTGTTTTTGTTTTGACTGCTCCGACTCTCGCTCCGCCCATGTTCCTGTGGGGGGCGTCGCCCCATGATGTAGCTTCCGTGGGGGCGCTGCCCCACCTGTTGCCAGCGGAGGAGAGTTTCGGCAGCACCCTGCTCCCGCCCGCCCGCCCCTTGGGGAGTTCCAGACCCCAGCGAGACGGACATCGTCGCCCCGGAGCCTTCGTTCGTCGGTGGACGTCGCTCGGGGCGAGTGCTCGGCGGTGGACGTCGCTCGAAGCTGCTGCTCGGCGGTGGACATCGCTTGGTCCTGCGGCTCGGCTGTGGACGTCATTCGGCTCTGCGGCTTGGCTGTGGACGTCATTCGGCTCTGCGGCTCGGCTGTGGACCTCGTTCGGCGCCTCCGCTCGGCTGTGGACGTCGCGTCGGACCCTTTGGCCTTGCCGTCGGGTCCTTTGCTCCCCCCACTTGTCTCGCTCCTGCTTCTCACTCCCCCCACTTGCCTCGCCTTGATCCTCGTTCCCCCCACTTGCCTCGCCTTGATCCTCGTTCCCCCCACTTGCCTCGCCTTGGTCCTCGCTTCCCCCCACTCGCCTTGCTTTTGGCTTCTCGCTCCCCCCCCTAGTGCCTCGCCCTGCTTCTCGCTCCCCCCACCGGCCTCTCTACGTTCCTAGCTCCTCCCCCGGACCCATCGCTGGACCGGACTTTTTGGGGAGGGGCTAGGGTTTGGCGCGTCGGAAGCCGCGCCTTTGAGAGGGGGGAGATGTTACGGGTAGCAGGGCTGAGGGTGAACCACTAGGGGGCCCTCAGTAGGGGTTGTCATGTTGTCTGTTTATGTTTATGTTTTGGCCATGTGTGTGTTAGTTAAGCCCCGCCCTGTCCTATTGTGTGTTGATTAATGTTTCACCTGTTCCTAATGTTTCCTGATTAGGTTTCCTATTTATAGTCCTGTCTTTGTCTGCTTGAGTTGCCAGTCCTCGTTTCTATGTAGGCCGAAGTGGTGTCGCGGTTTATGTCTCATGTCATGTCTCGTGTGGTTCATGTTAAATAAATCCCCTTTATGTTCACGGAAGCTTCGCGGTGGGTCTGTAATATCCAGCCGGACACCGCCGGTTGTAACAATGACAAATGAATGACATTTTTTTCAGCACAGGAAGTGCTAAGGAATAAGCCATTACTTGTGCTATTTTCTCTCTGCTGATTTCAAAGTTTCCTGTATGACTCAACCTGTGCTTATCTATCATTCTCTGGGCAATGGTTAGAAGGTCATGGAAGAAAGATTCCACCTCTAAAGCTTTTGGTATGTATATTTAATTTTATAGACCTGTCCTTTTTTCCTTGTTTCTTTATTGTACTGATGAAAACACTAGAGCCAAGTTTGCTCTAGAACATCACCAAGAAAAAAAATCTCCTTTTTCAATTAAAAACACCACAGGAGATTTGTGAAACAATAACATGTTCAATAATAGATTAAGATGTAGCTGTTGTAAAGAGAAGCGAGATAAGTGTATAAGCATTAATCTTATCTGTAGCCAAACTCCTTCAGATTTGTTATTAGGTGTTGACTGTAGTCTTTACTCTGGTGCTCACTGAGGTAAACAAGCACGGGGATGGGGAAGGACAGAGCTTTTATAAGCAACATGGTCTCTTTGAAATGTTTTATTAAAAGCAGTGTTTTTATTTGAAAGATTGTGTACTGGTTTGACACAAAGGGAATTCTGAGGAAACATTTCGCAAGTAGCTATGTAATGCAATTAAGATACAATTTTGAGCCAGCATTGGCAAAGGAGCACTTTTCCTAATAACCGTATCAAAGTTGCCAGCACTGGCAAAACAGTGGTGCTTTTTTCGCAACAACCCTGCTAATGTCAGGCCAACATTTGGGTCAATTTTGGTGCAGTCCAAGTCCAGTGGTTTGGTCCAGTGTTGGCAAAGGAATGCTTTTCATTAGCAACCTTTCCCTGATAACCCAATGGCATGTCTGTTCATTTAGGACTTGTAGTTGTACCAGCCTTAACCTCAAGACATTTTCTTTATGTAAAAAAAATGTACTTTTCATGAATTGCACACTACACTGTTAGTTATGGTGTAATATGTTGTTACAAGAAGGTTGGTGGACATATTGAGGAAATGCAACCTTGTATGTGTGAACCTCGGACATGCTCTAGCTAGCTATCTAGCTCAAATTCTTCTCAGGTAGACATGAGTGGGATTTCTGTATCAATGAGTCACAAGTTTGTATTGTCTTATTTTTTACCAACCTATAGAGCAGTAGCCAAATTTGTTACAGATGACTACCATAATAACTACTATATTGCTCATTATTAACATTAGCTACGTTTGCTAACTGGCTAGCTTTGCACTTGGGTTCAAGGCCAAAAAGGTTTCCAGTTACCACAATATTAACCTTTAACGAGCAAATCTGATTTTATAGGTTCAAGCTATGTAGTCTATTTTTTAACTGAATAACTAATGAAAATGTTGCACTCCCCAAATCAGTTTTTTTTCTATCTACATTTTTGAGTATAAGCATTCAACCCAAGCACCACTCTTTACTGCATAGTGGTGTATGACCAGAATACAAGCAAAGAAAAGCAAAGATACTTTACAGCACAATTCAGGGGCCTTTATTTAATTATCATGTAGGTCTTGCTTTTAGTTTGAGTGACTAGCTTTTTTCACCTTTCTTTCTTTCTTTTTTTGTTCTTTATCCCAGTAGTACTTTACAGTGTGTCTTATCTCAGTCTGAAGTATTTGTTTAGGTATGGCTATAACTATCAAACAAACCCACAATTTCTGCAATTCTTCTCAAATAAAGCAAATATTATGGCACATCCTTTTTGTTTTTGTGTGTGTGTGTGTGTGTGTGTGTGTGTGTGTGCTTGCACGTGTCAGGGATTAATGCTAGATGATAGGTTTGCCTGTGGAACAAGATGAATGGCCCATCAGGGACATATTCACAATCTGTGCTGATAGTTCAGCTGATTAAGAACCAATCCAGCAGTGGCACTACTCAGAGTGCAGAAACTCTTCTTTTTCTATTCCTACATTTCTAGAGTAGTCACAAATTACGTTACATATCCAATACAGGTGAGATGAGCGAGAGGACAGCTTCCAATCTCCATCCAATTTTACTTTTCTCCCTATCTCTTTCTGGCAAGGTGAAAACAAGATGAGATTGTGAAATTGGCCTGTAAGGCAGCTGGTTGGGGTTGCGAATGAAACTCTTCATGAACAAATTCAATTGAATGTTTTTTTGTGGTTTCAGATTGGATTCAGTATGAGCTAATATGCAGTAATGGACATAGTAGGTGTTACAACCGGCAGTGTCCGGCTGGATATAACAGACCCAACGCGAAGCTTCCATGAAACAAAAAGGGGTTTTATTAAACATAGAACACAAGACATAACATGAAACAAAAACCGCGACACCACTTCAGCCTACATACGAACGAGGACTAGCAACTAAAGAAGACAAAGACAGGACTATATATAGGAAACATAATCAGGGAAACATTGGGAACAGGTGATCAGGGGCAGGAACACACATTAGGCGAGGGCGGGGCTTAAACACACACATGGCCAAAACATAAACATAAACAGACATGACAACCCCTACTGAGGGCCCCCTAGTGGTTCACCCTCAGCCCTGCTACCCGTAACAGTAGGCTTGTAAGAGAGGTACATAATATATACAGTAAAATGGAAGAGTAGAGGGAAATGGGGATATGAGACGGCATATTAGAGCCATCATATTAGAATAATGGCCCGAATTATAAACATAAGAACAGCATATCTTGACTTCTTGACATTTTATTTTATTTTATTTACATAGAGAAGACTAAATGGCATTTTGCTGGGCTTAATGGCACTCAGCTATTCATTAACATATGCAATATTGTTATACTCTATTATTATAAGCGCATTTCAGCTCTACATTGCTGTACATTAATATTTATTTATGTAGTACATATCCTGGAATCTAGACTTTATTGGACGTTTTAGAGGTTTTGTGATGAATAAAAAGAGCAAAAAGCAAGGTCAATTTCATGAATGTTAAAATCTGTGGGCATATTAAACAGAATGCATTGTAATGGTGGTGGCAAATCAGTAAAGATTTTTTATGTAACCAAGTTTTATTTTCAGCATTTCAACATACAGCATGGGGGGGGGGAGTGGGTGGGGTGCACGGTGGCTTGGTGCACGGTGGCTTGGTGCACGGTGGCTTGGTGCACGGTGGCTTGGTGCACGGTGGCTTGGTGCACGGTGGCTTGGTGCACAGTGGCTTGGTGCACAGTGGCTTGGTGCACAGTGGCTTGGTGCACAGTGGCTTGGTGCACAGTGGCTTGGTGCACAGTGGCTTGGTGCACAGTGGCTTGGTGGTTAGCACGTTTGCCTCACACCTCCAGGGTTTGGGGTTCGATTCCCGCCTCCGCCGTGTGTGTGTGTAGTTCATGTTCTCTCCATGCCTCGGGGGTTTCCTCCAGGTACTCTGGTTTCCTCCCCCGGTCCATAAACATGCATTGTAGGTTGAATGGCATCTTTAAATTGTCCGTAGTGTGTGAGTGAATGAGAGTGTGTGTGTGCCCTGCGATGGGTTGGCACTCTGTCCAGGGTGTATCCTGCCTTGATGCCCAATGACGCCTGAGCTCCCCGTGACCCGAGAATAGATTGGATAAGCGGTGGACAATGAATGAATGAATGAATTTCACATAACATACTTGATTGGGAATGTGCTAATTCTGAACTATACATATCTCTGGGAAATATTCAATAAAAATAGCTTGCTGATCTGTAATGATTCCAGGCTAGAACAAAACTTTTTTATTATTATTATTATTATTATTATTATTATTATTATTATTATTATTATTATTAGCGGTGGTGGTGGTAATCTAGCCATGGGGGTCACAGTCCAGTGACTTCTGTGCCGGTCCCAAGCCCGGATAAATAGAGAGGGTTGCGTCAGGAAGGGCATCCGGCGTAAAACATTGCCAAATTTAACCATGCAAATCGTCAGTACGAATTTCATACCGGATTGGTCGAGGCCCGGGTTAACAACGACTGCCATCGGCGCCGTTGACCTACAGGGTGCCAGTGGAAATTGGGCTACTGTTGGTCAAAGAAGTAGAGGAGGGAGGAGAGTGCACAGACAGAGAGAGAAGAGGAAAGGTAAGAGTGTAGGACTGAGAATAGGAACTCTGAATGTTGGTACTATGACAGGGAAAGGTAGAGAGCTGGCTGATATGATGGAGAGAAGGAAGGTGGATATACTGTGTGTACAGGAGACCAGGTGGAAGGGAAGCAAGGCTTGTGGTGAAGAGTGTCAGACAGGGTGATGAGTCTGAAGTTAGAGATTGAAGGGGTGATGTTGAATGTTGTTAGTGGTTATGCCCCTCAGGTAGGTTGTGAGTTAGAGGAGAAAGAGAAATTCTGGAGTGAATTAGATGAGGTGATGGAGAGTATTCCCACGGGTGAGAGAGTGGTGATAGGAGCAGATTTTAATGGACATGTTGGTGAGGGGAACACAGGTGATGAGGAGGTGATGGGCAAGTTTGGAGTTAAGGAAAGGAACCTTGAAGGACAGATGGTAGTGGACTTTGCTAAGAGGATGGACATGGGTGTGGTTAACACTTATTTTCAGAAGAGGGAGGAGCATAGAGTGACTTACAAGAGTGGAGGTAGGAGAACACAGGTAGACTACATCCTATGTAGAAGAGGCAATCTGAAAGAGATTAGTGACTGTAAAGTGGTAGTGGGAGAGAGTGTAGCCAGACAGCATAGGATGGTGGTGTGTAGGATGACTTTGATGGTCTGTAAGACGAAGAGGTCAAAGATAGAGAAGAAAACCAAGTGGTGGAAGCTGAAAAAGGAGGAATGTTGTGAGGAATTTAGACAGAAGTTGAGGCAGGCTCTGGGTGGTCAGGTAGTGCTAACAGATGACTAGGAAACTACAGCAGTAGTGATCAGGGAGACAGGGAGAAAGGTGCTGGGTGTGTCATCTGGAAGGAGGAAAGAAGATAAGGAGACTTGGTGGTGGAATGAGGAAGTTCAGGATAGTATCCAGAGGAAGAGGTTAGCCAAGAAGAAGTGGGACATGGACAGGACTGAAGAGAATAGACAGGAATACAAGGAGTTACAGCGTAGAGTGAAGAGGGAGGTGTCTAAGGCCAAGCAGAAGGCATATGATGAGTTGTACACTAGGTTAGACACTAGAGAAGGAGAGAAGGACTTGTACAGGTTAGCTAGGCAGAGGGATCGAGATGGGAAGGATGTGCAGCAAGTTAGAGTTATTAAGGATAGAGATGGAAGGGTGCTCACAAGTGAGGAGAGTGTACAGAGGAGATGGAAGGAGTACTTTGAGGAGCTGATGAATGAGGAAAATAAGAGGGAAAAAAGAGGAGAAGGGGTGAACTCTGTGGAACAGAAAGTAGATAAGATTAGAAAGGATGAAGTCAGGAAGGCTTTGAAGAGGATGAAAAGTGGAAAGGCAGTTGGTCCTGACGACATCCCGGTGGCGGTCTGGAAGTGTCTAGGAGAGGCAGCTGTGGAATTTTTGACTAGTTTGTTCAACAGGGTTTTAGAGAGTGAGAGGATGCCTGAGGAATGGAGAAGAAGTGTGTTAGTGCCGATCTTTAAGAATAAGGGTGACGTGCAGAGTTGCAGCAACTATAGGGGGAGATGATGAAGATAAAGTTGATGAGCCATACAATGAAGCTATGGGAAAGAGTAGTGGAAGCTAGGTTAAGGAAGCTAGTGGAAATTTGTGAGAAGCAGTATGGCTTCATGCCCAGAAAGAGCACAACAGATGCAATTTTTGCTCTGAGAACTTTGATGGAGAAGTATAGGGATGGTCAGAGGGAGTTGCACTGTGTGTTTGTAGACTTGGAGAAAGCGTATGACAGGGTGCCAAGAGAAGAGCTGTGGTACTGTATGAGGAAGTCAGGAGTAGCAGAGAAGTATGTCAGAGTGGTGCAGGACATGTATGAGAGGAGCAGGACAGTGGTGAGGTGTGCTGTAGGTCAGACAGAGGAGTTCAAAGTGGAGGTGGGACTGCATCAGGGATCAGCTCTGAGCCCCTTCCTGTTTGCTATAGCGATGGACCAGTTGTCAGAGGAGGTCAGACAGGAGTCTCCTTGGACAATGATGTTTGCAGATGACATTGTGATCTGTAGTGAGAGCAGGGAGCAGGTGGAGGAAAACATGGAGAGGTGGAGGTTTGCGCTGGAGAGAAGAGGAATGAAAGTCAGTCGTAGTAAGACTGAGTACATGTGTGTGAATGAAAGGGAGGGAAGTGGAACAGTAAGGTTACAGGGTGAAGAGGTGAAGAAGGTACAGGAGTTTAAGTACTTGGGGTCAACAGTCCAGAGTAATGGAGAGTGTGCGAAAGAGGTAAAGAAGTGAGTGCAGGCAGGTTGGAATGGGTGGAGAAAGGTGTCGGGAGTTCTGTGTGATCAGAAAATATCAGCGAGAATCAAGGGGAAGGTGTACAGGACAGTGGTGAGACCAGCCATGCTGTATGGTTTAGAGACAGTGTCACTGAGGAAGAGACAGGAGTCAGAGCTAGAGGTAGCAGAGCTGAAGATGTTGAGGTTCTCTTTGGGAGTGACAAGGTTGGACAGGATTAAGAATGAGTACATCAGAGGGACAGCTCATGTTGGACATATGGGGGACAAAGTTAGGGAGGCCAGATTAAGATGGTTTGGACATGTTCAGAGGAGGGAGAGTGAGTATATTGATAGGAGAATGTTGGACATGGAGCTGCCAGGCAGGAGGCAAAGAGGAAGGCCAAAGAGGAGGTATACGGATGGAATTAATGAGGATATGAAGCTAGTGGGTGCAAGTGTTGAGGATGCAGAAGATAGGGATAGGTGGAGAGAGATGATTTGCTGTGGCGACCCCTGAAGGGAAAATCCGAAAGAAGAAGAAGAGAAGCGGTGGTGGTGGTAGTGGTAGTGGTGTTTTGACCAACAAATATATTTCATAATTAACCACTTCATCTATTTATATTCATCATATAACACAAAAGTATAATTACACTGATTACATGAAACAGTGGTTTTATTATTTGGCTCCAAGTTCACTTACACATCTATACAGTTAGTCCAGGAGAGAATTATTCAGCATCTTATTAACTTTATATCTTGAGTGCGGAGAGGAATGTTGGAAATTTCCTACTGAAATGCCATATTAAGAAACTGAGATGTGCATTCGGCATGTATTATTCACAAGCTCTTGACTCAGAGTCACATCATTTTGCACCACCAGACAGGAAATACAGTATTATTCCATTTATTATCCTGAAACAAAATTCATCAGGCAGAAGCAAGTCACATTTCTGAGATATAAGGATGTAACTACAGTGTTATTTTTAATGCTTAATTTTTAAATGCATTTACAAATTTTATCACTACTGCGTTTACAATAACAGTAATTACAGTGTCTCAATATAGTAAACTCTTAGTTCCTTGCAGTAGATCAGGGTGTAGATTTATTATACATAAGATTTACAGGTCCAGCAGTAAATTCTGAATGTAACAAGAGGAATAGATTACACACAGTGATTGATTAGGTCTTGGCCAGGATTTCTCAGTAAGATGTAATTACCTGTCTGTAGTGATAAGATCGTGAACATAGCACTTCAGCCTTGTTTTACTGACAGAAACTGCTAATCAGACCTGTAGTCTTACTTACATACTCTCTAGCTGTAACTGTATTGACTGCCATGGTTTTCACATGCCAACTGTTCATGATCATTTCACAAATTCATGCTGATAGGGAAACACTGATTAAGAAAGGAGTAAAGCATGACAGATTATTTTTCTAATAACAGCATGAAGTGTGTTATTCCTTACAGTCCAGCAATTTGCAATTTTAATATTTAATACATTACTTTTTAACCATGTAATTCTATGGAATGGCTGTAAGACCAGTTTGTTTCTGTTATAACGTACATTATACTGTAAATTGTTTATAGCAATAAATTGTTATTCTATCTACAGGTTCTCCTTTTTCTGCCTTCTTTAAGGTAATTAAAAATTGTGTTTTTCTTTTCATCTTAAGACTCTTTGAAGATATGCTTTATGTTGTGAATCTATACTTATGTTGTGAGTCTGGTGTATGTACTTCCTGTGTATAATATATACTCACCTGTTTTCTGTTCTTTGTGCCTTCACAAAGTCTTACCATGTTTTTTTGTTTCCCCATGTTCCTGTGTTTTTTGTTGTTCTGGTATTACTTCCTGGTTTAGATCCTCACCTAAATTCCTGAATTTTGAGTATGTTTTTTGAGAATCCTTGTCTATTTCTGCCTACTTGTGTTCCGAGCCCCACCTGATATAGTGACAATGATTATTGAATGTAATAAACTCAAACCTGAGGATATGCAGGTGCTTCCTGCTTCTTAATGAATGTTAAGACCTAAAAATGCAGCTTGTCATCTTACAGAAACACTGGAATGCATTCGTTCCAGCAGACATGGTAAAAAAAAATTCTGACTGCTAAAAAAAACGCTCTTAATGGAGTCCCCTTCTATAAATGTTAAAAAATCTCCTTACAGAAAGCTTCAGCATATTTCATAAACTTCAGAAAGTTTGCTTGGTTACACATTTTTCCTCAATTATCATTATCCTTAGAATATGCTCAGTATTAGAAAATATTTGTGCGTTAATATTGACATCTGGTTTGAATTACAATCTACTGTCAGAGCCGCTGTTATTAAGATTTTGAGAAGTCAAGCAGAAGTCACGAAAGAAGCTGCAGACACATAACCCCAGAAGGAACATTACGATCACATCGTGTCATCTCTTCATCCTGTGATTCAGACACACCTGTGGATTAAAAAGTAATACAAAAGCATGCAATTCTATTATCCACTCTTTAACAGCTTAGATTGTTTTTAGTGGTCTATGTAGATATATTAATGACTACACACTGTGTCAGCCATTGAGTCATTAATATGCAGTCTTGAGCTCGATCACGGCCCATTTCCTCAGAATATAAGTCTATGTTGCAGTCATAGAAAGACCCATCTGCTGTAATGGAAGGCACAAAAAAAGTAGAAAGGAGATAATCTGGTCTTAAAAAGACTCTGCAAACAACAAACAGCTTTATAAACTCTTCCATAATAACCAACAAACAGCTTGTTAGCAAGAAGAGCATCATATGGCACTTCTTAACAAACAAGAGAAAACAAATATAAATGAGCATCCTTTTCTCTTCATCTCTGCTTTGCCATTCTGTCGTGAACAGATGCAGAGAGCTATACTGAGAAATTAAACCTGCACAGTGCATTAAATCTGCCATCGCCTATACCCAACCCCATTATTCATTTTTAAAGCTTCGCCTAAAAATGAGGGGGAGAGGGAAAATTGATCATATTGTAGGTCCATGAAATGTACCCAAAAATCCAATTACAGCCATCTGTCAAACACAGTGAATGTTCAGTCAGTCTGCTCCAGTGATGAAACTCAGGAGAAACCCGGTGTGTGGCTGGGATATTTAATTAACACAGACAGCAACTAGCATTGTCTTCCTCAAAAACTCCACAGAAGATTCAGCATCTGTGACCAGCTGAGATGGACAACAATTTCCATTAATAATCTTACTACCAGAAGACACAGCGATTATAAGAAATGTGTGTGTGCATGTATGTGTGTGTGTGTGTGTGTGTGTGTGTGTGTGTGTGTGTGGGCATATCTATAGTCAGAGTTGTAAGCTCTCTCTTTCCAAAAGGCTTAGTTTCGGTCAGCGATGATTAATGTAGACCTCTGTGCTCCAGCTTCACTTCCCACTGTGCGTTTGAAGACAAATGGAGCATCTTCAAAAGGCCAGAGTTCACAGTGAAATTTTGACAGTATTCAGGTCGAACTGAGATCACACTCAATGCTACCTTTAAAATGCTCAGACCAACCGCTATCTCTGTGTTTAACACTTCTAACGATGCACATGAATACCAAGTGTAGTGGAAAAGACTCTATACATATGCAAAGTAACCAGGTTGATCAAATGCACTAGTGACATTAAAGAGTTTCTATATGTGGTTTCAACCAAGACCAAAGTCATGATTGTGATTCCATGAGTGGGATGTCATTCAGCCCTTATAACATTCAAAACAGTTAATTTTTTATCATTGAATGTAACCAGTTATAAAGTGTGTTAACTCTTCTTAGGTAACAATATCTAATTTTTCACTGGCTTGTGACCATGGATCTGGGTGGAGCAGAACAACATTAATAATGACTAAAAAAAAACAACAACAAGCAATCACACTTGACTAATGCTATACACCAATCAGACATGACATTCTGAGCAGTGACAGGTGAAGTGAATAACACTGATTATCTCCTCATCATGGCACCTGTTAGTGGGTGGGATATATTAGGCAGCAAGTGAACATTTTGTCCTCAAAGTTACTAGTCTGCAGTGGTCAGTAGTTATAAAAAGTATCATGTAAGTCCTGTAAGTGCTTCAAGTACTGTAAGTATCCTTTAAGTCCTGTAAGTTGCGAGGTGGGGTCTCCATAGGCTTTAAATCCTTTAAGTCATGTAAGTTGCGAAGTCGGGCCTCCATGGGTGGATCAATGGATGATCCTCGATGGATCAGGGCTGTTTTGGCAGAAAAGGGGGACTAACACAATAGTAGGCAGGTGGTCATAATGTTATGCTTGATCAGTGTAGGTTACTATCTAGTGAATTTTTAGAATAAACCCCATAACTAGGGGGTCAGCCATCATACAGTCATCCAGTCTAGCAGCTAGTTTTAAGTGGATTTAGACATACATTTGTTCAACTGTGTTACAGCATGTGTGCTCACCAGGTTTCAGCAAAATCTCCTTGCAATGCAATATCATATGCAAATCATCCACTCCATAATCCCCTTTCCTTTGCCTTTTCATGCTTTGCATTAGATTGATTTTTGATTATTTGCTATAAAATAAGATTAACTGTCCTGTCTGCTGCTGTTCCTCCCTGAAAAGAATCATAGAGTGAGCATGGGGCTGTGGGTTTCCTTCCTCAATGGGCCTCTATTAGCAGTAATTGTTGCTGTTGCCTTTTTTGATCACTAGT
The DNA here is from genome assembly GCA_033459395.1 of Hemibagrus guttatus. Lineage (NCBI taxonomy): Eukaryota > Metazoa > Chordata > Actinopteri > Siluriformes > Bagridae > Hemibagrus > Hemibagrus guttatus. Next base: position 10,502,650 of record JAUCMX010000004.1, read on the forward strand.
TGCAATAATAATAATTCAACGGTGCTAAAAGTGGTTGTGAGCACGCAGCCGCATGACTGCACAACATCTATAAAGATGAACAAATTGATTATTATCAAGCTCTGATCTTATTTCTGTCAAATTAAAAAAAAAAATCTATTGGTCACTCAAAAGAGGCAGCAGGATGTAAAAAAAAATATGGCATTGAACAAAGAATCAATAAATGAATATGGACTTATTAGTTGCATTTTGCTTTTAAATGAGTATCAGGGTTGAAAGTATCAGGTTCTAGTTTTTAATCACAAAATTAGCAAATACACAAAATGCAGTGAAGTAGCATGAGTGGATGAGATGAGTATGACAAAATGACAAAATTCTAATATAAAGCAAAATATTTTTTTTAAATAAATAATTTACTTTCAATTTAACTTCAGTATCCCACTTGTACTTTTAAAGTAATCTCTTTATTCAGTACCAAAATAATGTCTCTCCTGACCGTCACATTTAAGGCCCTAAATGATTATTTTTCTAGATTATCCTCTTGTGGATAATGCGGCAGTGTGTAAAATCCAATCTTAACCCTTCCAGCATGTGGCCACCCTGAAACACGGTCAATATTTATGACTGCATTGTGAGAGGATAAGCTTGTGTAAATACAATCCTTACAATCACACGTGGAAGTCATGTTTGCTCACAAGAAATTCTGAAGGAGTTCTGAAAGTCAGGATCACTGCTCAGGAATCAGGAAGGAGATTCTTGAATCTAATCATTTTATAGTATTTTGTAGTATCCATTTTATATTATGGAGGTTTGATAGTCGGAAGATAATACACAAAAATTTGGTTAGATTGGATTTAAAGGATGCCTAAGCATTAACAAATGTTTGATGAATGTCATTTTGTAATTTGCACTAACTGCACAGCTGAGTGCAGTTGCCATGAATTTACAGTACATCTAATCAGCAATCTCATCAAAATTACCCCTTACCTGTTGGCTGTCTCTTCCTTTGTATAATGCGCATGAGGTCTGTGACTTTTAAAGACTATGAAGGACAGAGTCCTGGCTGAAAAAATGATTCAAGGACCATACAACAACCACACACACACTTCTTCAGAATATTCTTTATTCAACTGAATGACTGTCATTTCACGTTTTTACTCACGCTGTGCCGAACAACCTTTCTAATCCTGTGTCAACCAGCCCTCACTCTGTCAAACCCACACGCACACGCACACGCACACGCACACACACTGAATAGTAATTTGGCATGCTGTGCCAAAAATGAAAACAAAATAGTGTACCTTCAAATCAATACCCCTCCTTCAAATTAAAACCACTTCCAATCTGTATGATTCATGTCAAACATGACTAGTGCACTGTGTTGGCAGAAATATTCTTCAATTAAAGCTGCACTATTAATTGATTTTCATTGTTTGTCAAATCCAGTGTGCTGGATTGTAGAGCCAAAGCAACATAAATTCTATCTAATTACTTGTAGACTGCAGTGTGCTGTTTACAGACATCGACCTGTCTACAAATGCATAAACACCAACACACACATTCACACACATAATTTCTGTTGTATGTCCTTTTGAAAAACCCATTTTGTGTGTGTATATGTGTGTATATGTGTGTGTGTATCTGTGTTTTGTGTTTTTTATGTGTGTGTGTGTGTGTCACACAAACCAAGCACAAGGGAAAATGTGTGTGTGGATCTGTAATGTTTTGAACATTTGACAGAGCAGATTAGAAGGCTTTCAGTGAACCAAATGAAAGATGAAAACAGCACAGGCAAAGTGCTGGGATAACTACAGCCTTTTATTTGGATCCTTTATGGGTCAGTCACTGCTGTCAGTCAAAAATGCTACAAAGGGACAGCAAGACTTAATGTGCCTAGAATATATTTCTTTCTTGACATTATAAATGCAGCACTGATGGGAAAGCAATATCATAGTGAATCTTGAACAAACCAATAGAATGTGCTAGCTTGTGTCAATTTTAATTGGCTTAAACTGAAGGAAAGATCTCACAAATGACACAATGAATTAAAAATGATCTAGGCTACTTTCATTACAGCATGACAAAGCCATAGGCATGACAAATTGGGATGATAAAAATCATTTGCGTAGTTTAATAGGCTCGAGGGTGATTATTAAATCTGAAAAAAGGTATTCGATCCGAGCAAGCTGTATATGAAAACTGCAGTATTTCAATTAGATCTAGTCAGCTGATGGCTGATGGAAGACAAAATAACCTGCTTCACATTGTGAAAGTCTCTATGGCGTTTTTTTCCTCTTCTCAAGCAGAGTGGTCCTTTACATCCTTCCCTTCATCTGAAAGGTTAGAAGATCAGGAACCACTACAAAGTCCACACTATCAATAGTGTCAATAGTCTCTACAAGGGTCCTACCGGTAAGGAGTGTCTGTTATTCCCTGATGAATCTCCATTGGTCCCTAGTAGAGACATGCCATCTGTGGATCCAGCCTTTTCAGGATCCAGATCGAGAGCCAGTATAGGTGCAGGATGATCCCCACTTCTTTCTGGCTCCTCACCGTGTCTGTCCACAGCTGCAGCTGTGGCATTAGCACACTCCTCCTTCATGATGCGGTGATGCTCCTGTTTGAGCTCCTGGTAGGAGCGTGAGAACATGTGGAAAATAGAGGTGGCAGGGAAGGCCATGATAAGGATGCCACTCAGGATGCTGCTGAGTGCCACTACCTGCCCGGGGATGCTACGTGGAACCATGTCTCCATAGCCCACTGTCGTCATGGAGATAATGGCCCACCAGTAGGAGGCAGGGATACTGCTGAAGTCCTGCTCGTTGCTTAGTTCGCTCTCAGCCAGGTGCACGAGTGGTGAAAAGAGTGTCACGGCTACACACAAGAAGAGAAGCAGAAGCCCGAACTCACGCGTGCTTCGGCGCATGGTCAGTCCCAGAGTCTGCAGCCCCAGTGAGTGCCGTGCGAGCCGCATCACGTATAAGATGCGTAGAGCTCGCAGGATCCTCAGCACCAGGCCCAGCTTGTCCAAGTAGCCCTTGCCTGTAGATGAGCGTTCTTGGACTAACCCCACATCTTCCTCTTCTTCATCCACAGCCAGGGACACATAGTAGGGCAAGATGGCCATGGCATCGATGATATTGAGTGGTCCGCGTAGGAACTCCAGCTTGCTGCGCGCCTGCAGGAAACGTAACAAAAACTCCAGGGAAAACCACGCCACGCACACGGTCTCCACGATGAACATGTGGTAGCACTTCTGTGAGCACTCGCCCTGGAAAAGGAAAGAAAGGAGAATTTAATTAAGCTACAGCTAAAGGTAATTGAGTTAACTTGAACACAAGGAGTCTTTAAAAGGGTCCACTGAGCTGAATGTGAATTAGCGAAAGGGATTTGCAAGGAGAGATAACATTTAGACAACACAGATGAGGTTAATCTGGAAGAGGAAGATGTGTCGCTGAAAGAAAGAGAGAGCGGAGAGATAAGATGAGAGATGAGATAGACATCAAATCATTAAAAAAGGTCTTTGTTTACTTTCGGTATTGAAGTCACTTTAAACAATAAGTCTAGTAGAATCAATTAATTATCCTGGGTCAAAGGTGTATCGCTTTACTGTGGGAGAGAATACAGAAGACGAACAGATTACCGTGCCCTCTAACTGCCCTCTCTTGAGAACGCCAAGTAAACACGGAAACGATTCAATCAATCTTTCCACTCTCATCTTTTGTTCATTTTCTTTCTCACATGCCTCCTTCTCGATTCGATTCAATGTAATTTTCTCACCTTGTCCTGCGGCATTTCACTAGCAAATTCTATGCCGATGTTACATCCAGAGGTTTACACCTCTCCTAATGCTGAATGGAAATTTCACCATGCTAATGCACTTAAAGTGACCTTATCTCCATGTCTGCAGTTTCAAGAAATGTCAATGACATCTCATTCCACCCATGAGAATCAATCTACTACTGCTTAAGTCACTATGGTGTCTACATGCATGTCCTTGCCCTTTATAAAAAGGCAAGAAATCCTCAGGAAATGGCAAACGGATTATCGATGAGAAAAAGAATTGATACTCTATGTTTTGTGATTTGGTATTCTGCATTTATGCATTAAAAATGTAATACGTATGTTAATAATGGATATATCAACATGCAGCAGTTATATTAAAACGTGTAGATTGGCATATTTATGTTAATATTTAAGGCAATTCAAACTAAGAAGAAACAATAATATTAAGCGAGTCTTTTTCATGATGCTTGAAAATTATAATATCATAATGCAGGCTTATAGAAATCAAAACTGAAATGCATCAGGATGATGTTTTAATCATAAAACTGAGTAACAGCATCTCAGCACCCTCGATCAAAATCTAATCAAAGGTGCCTACAGATTAGAATAGATTACTCCCAGCACCAGTTTGTAATAAATGTCACCATAAAACAGCACAGTAGATTATAATAAAGGGATATACTTTTGTTGTTAAGTGTTTGGCAGGAGACTGAAATATGTCTTTGAGCCTAAAATACGAAACCGATTTGTGACTGTGAATTTTCCTGCTTCATTTATGTTTGAAAAGATACAGATGAATGATTTAAGTATCTAAAATCCACCATGTAGTCCTATTAAGCGGCATTACACAGTTATTTTCATCACTGCTCGAAATCGTAAAAGCTTTAGCGAATTATTAAGTAATTTTTATGCTCTACAGTGAACATGACACAAAAATGCCAATATACGAGACATATTGTATACGACTTTAATAAAGAAAGCAGAATGAAGAAAAAAAACTATTCAAATATTTAAAAATATTAAAATATCCATCATTTTAGTTTATAGTGGCAGGACAGGGCAGCTTATTGCTCTGTGCTTTTGTCACTTTGAGTTTTTGACTCTATTGATGCTCTGTTTGTCTTCTGCTTGCTCCATTTAGACCATTTCAAACTGGACGTTTTTCTGAAGCCTTTTGTCTTTGATGAACCGGAAGTGTTTGTCAAATAATGCAATAAATTTCAAACCCGTATTTCAATCCACACACAATTCGTCATTTGAATCCTACAATCATTGCTACATTCTATATGCTGAGCCTTAACTTTCAATTAGTTTGCATGTAAACAAAAAAAAACGATTATCAGCTACACAGTGCAGTTGATTGATGGGTATGGCATGGGTCAAGTGAAATAAAACAAGCTTCTGAGAAGTGCTGGTAAGGAAGAAAAGAAATTTTAATTCAGTTATTAAAAAAGTCATAATAGTCAGTAGGATAAAATCTTAAAATTAAAATGTACCTTAAGTAAAAGGTTATTAATATCGTACACCAGTTAATTAAAAAAACAACAACTTTGGCCTTAACTGTAAAAAAGCTAAAAAAGCTAGCCCTGATTTTATTATTTTGAATATTGTTAGCTGAATATTCTTCTTTAAAATATTCTTTGTTTAAATGAATGACATTTCAGGTTTTTAGTCATACTGAACAACACACACACATGCACACACACACACACACACGATTTACCTTACCCTCAAGTTTCACTGTCACTTCCTGTAATTATGCTCATAATAGATGAGTTCACCTGTTGAGGTCGCAGCAAAGGCTTGATGTCATTGCAACAAGAATAGAAATATGCAAATATATATATATATATATATATATATATATATATATATATATATATATATATATATATATATATATATATATATATATATATATATATATGTTTTGTGTGTGTGTGTGTGTGTGTGTGTGTGTGTGTGTGTATATGTAAAAACTAACAAAATAAAACAAAATTGAGAAATTTTTTTAATCAGGTTTTAAAAAGTGCTTTGCACTGGGCTGCATCACGCCACCCTGTCACTCAATATTTTCCCACACTGCAGAGATTGATACGATAGAGAAAATATCTCATCATAAAGAATGGCGAGAAGATCTAATATTTCTCATTATGAAGTTTAAACATAATGTATATAAGATTATTAAGCCTACACTGGGCTACAAAAGTCTGAAAGCAAAGTAAAAATCCCTCCGTTTGGCTTTCTTTTTCAATTTAACACATTATAAATGATAGGAGCAATCACTTGAGTGAAAAGTAGAATCTTAGAAATATTTGCATAGATTTCAGAGACGTTTATTAGTATTTAGTTTGTCCCCTTTTAGCTTTAATGACAGTGTGACTCGAGCTGGCATGGACGCCGTTTGTGCAAAACTTTATGATGCATTTTAGATTCAAAGTCATCTGAATGCATGCTTCAATAGAAGAGATTAAGGAATTCAGATCAATATCTCAAACTTGATTACATTTAAATAGAGAACTAGAAGTTCTGCAACGTCTTTAATATTAAATAGTCAAGATGTTGCACATTGCTGAAGATTCTTGAACTGTTTATTTCCAGTTTTCTATAATAAAAGTAAAATCCTTTCAAAATCTCACAGTATTTCTAAACATATTTACTACCTTTAAGCTTACAAGTCTTATCCTATGAGCAGATCATTTCGATTCTTTCTATAAAGAAATCCTTTGAAATTAGATAACATATCCGCCAACAGACTAAAGAGAACTCCAAGGATGAACTAGGTAAATACATTCATAAATTGGATGGATAATTTGACATTTATTTATCTAAAAGAGAGAAATGTTCGGTGTATCTGCCTTTATTCAAGAGAGTTTTACTTGCTAAGATATCACTTTTGGTGGTGTATAACAGCAAGCTCTAGTGTGATGTATCCCTTACATATCATACATGCCTAATGCAAAGTGGAGTGAAACTGCAGAATCAATTGCTTGGTCAAGTGTGTGTGTGTGTGTGTGTGTGTGTGTGTGTGTGTGTGCGTGTGTGTGTGTGTGTGTTATTGATGTAATCATTGGAGACTTCAAAGCACTTTTGTACATCACTCTGGATACGTGTGTCTGCCAAATACCGTAAATGTAAATATGTGTGTGTGTGTACAGTAAATGAGAGAGTACTACTGCAGAACAGAGAGAAGCATCTTCCACACAAAACTGAACTAATAAAATGAAGTAGTTGGTGAATGTGGTGCAGGAGGATGGCGTACCGTCTGATGAGTAATTGGAGGAATGCTGCAACTCAGAAGCAGATGCTGGCTTTCATTTTCTAACAATAACAGAGCAGCTTGTTTCATCTCACCACACCACAAACTGATTAATACTGCCTAAATCAGCTGTGCGACTGATGAGAAAGCAAGCACGCTGGCAATTACAGAGAGAAAGACAGAGAGTAAACACGGCAAATCAAACATATTATTCATGACAAGAGAAAATACTTGAGTGAAAGCCAGACAGAGGTGGTACAGGTCCCAGTGGAAATGACTGATCTCTGTTCAACCATGTACAATTTCCTTATGTTCGGCATGAGGTTGTGCATGCAAAATTTACTCACAGTGCAGTGAACTGATGATGATCAATGCTAGGTGTTTATTCTTTTCTTTTTTTTTAATTCAATGGATTTGACTAAAGTATGAATCAGTACAGAGAGTGTATATGAGTTCAAGAGGAAGAAATAGAAAATGAAAGTCTGTGTGCAGGTGTGTGGATTTGTGTGAGACAGTGAGACAGTGTGTGAGAGAGAGAGAGAGAGAGAGAGACAGAGACAACTACACTTTCCTCACTTGTCACATCATTTTTCCAGATGCTTTATAACACTGAGAGAGAAAAAATGAGCATGAAAAAAAGCTTGCACATGGACTTTCATCATCAAAACTATAAATAAGCTACTCAACATTGTCTAAAGATAGAAGTGAATAAAGATAGAAGTACACAGGACACAGTCTGTATGTGCACAGGAAGTAAAGCAACACTGACACTGTTACATCTTCACATAAAACATCAACATCATCACCATCGTCATCATTTTCTTTTTACACACATACTACATTCTTAGACACTCAACAATCTTCCCTAATGCCTATTATCCTTTACGTTCCTTATTTACTCTTATTTAAATATCTGTCCAGTGTAAATGTGTCCTGCCAGACTTTTGTTATTTGGATCTGTCCTAGAAAACCCCAAGGCAGGAAATAGTTTAGATCAGCATATTGCTTTTCTTTGCTTTCTAATCCTCACACTCTGCTGGAAAGCTGGCTGAAAAGTAAGTGGAAAGAAAATCTGAGGCAATCAGTCAGGATGTTACTTTTCTAATACATATACAGTGCAGTGAATAACCTTAAGGTCATGGTGTAATTTTAGACATAGTCTATTAAAAAAAGCTTCAGATATCAGTCCATATCTAATAAAATCTGAACAGAGACAAATCAAACCTAAGACATGACTGGTGAACAGACACACATACCACTACTCTGCGCTCTCTCTCTCTCACACACACACACTCACACACACTCACACACACACACACACACACACACACACACACACACACACACACACACACACACACACACACACACACACACACACACACAAAAAAAAAAAAAACACAAACAAAAAAAAAAGATATGGTGCTTCATCCCAGATTGAAAGCCTTAATCTGTGTAATCCTGCCAAGTGCAGGGCACTGAACTAGACTCCTAACTGATGTTTTATAACCGAATGAATCTCCTCTCACTCCAGCACATAATACAACATCAAAAAAAAAGTATTCAACTTCATTCAAACACTGAAGTATAAAAACACCGAAATGAAACAAATCTTTAGTATCAAAACAAAGTATCATTGCTCAAATATTGCTCACCTCTGACTAAAAGTATCTATAAATATTTTTATATAGATAGAAAATTTATATATTATCTATTGCTAATCGCTAAACTTAGTCAAAAAAGTATTCTTGCAAGCAAACTTGTAAAAAATTTGATTTTACTCAGTGAAAAACATTAGTTTCTTCAACTATTAGTTTCTTCAATTAGTTTCTGGCATATACTTATTACTTGATAGCAAAATAAATTACATATCGATTAAAAAGTAAACTCTTTGAATGATTAAAACTGATCTTGTCACACAAAATCTACAAATCTGAGTTTGCGCCATAAAAGAAAAACCTATAAAGTTGACTTCCTATGTAACATCATTCATTTTCTCATCCCCAGTAACCACATGGTGTTGCAATGAATCCACAGGGTGCAAAATGGAAATACCCTCTGGATCTATGTCAGGTCTATGTCAGGGCACAACTACACTTTAATCTAGCCAATCCACCTAGAAGCATGTTTTTAGAAAGTTGAAGAAACCCAGAGAACCAGGAGAAGCTCCACACAGAGAGAAAAAGCAAAAACAAGGATCTTTATATGCCAAACATGTGACTGCAGCACAATTATGACAACACAGAATTGTGGGCAGGGCTAACTAATTTATATTGAAGGTTCTCCGCTACAGACACTTGTGTCTGTAGCGGTTTGCAGTTTGCCTTGTCAATACCTGTTACTCACTTAAATAGTAAGTATATTGTCATTTTTTTCTTGTTCTTACATCCTTAGTCTCACTTTTCATACTTTGATAAGACCACTGACATGTGCCTCAAACCGATTTCTGTTGTTACCTCTTACAGACGCAGGCATTCTCATCCACGAAGCAGAGGTCATGTTTCTAGAAACCTTATCTACCCTCCCTTGTTGTCTCAGTCTCAAACAGTGGTGGTAGGTGGGCTCTGGAACTGCCAGTCTGCTGTAAGGAAGGCTGACTTCATCTCAGCTTTAGCCTCCCACTATTCCTTTGATTTTCTGCCACTAACTGAGACCTGGATATCACCACAGAACACTGCTACACCGGCTGCTCTATCCTCTGCCTATAATTTCTCTCACTCACCACGAGAATCAGGCAGAGGTGGTGGTACAGGTCTGCTGTTGTCACAGAGATGGTGTACCTCACCTCTCCCCTTGTCTCATCTAACCATCTCTTCTTTTGAATTCCATGCAGTTTCAGTTACCTCTCCAATCAACCTCTTCATCATTGTCATCTACCGCCCCCCTGGTCCCCTAGGTAACTTCTTGGATGAAATGGACACACTCCTCAGTGTCTTCCCTTCTGACAGCACCCCTCTGACAGTCCTTGGAGATTTCAACCTCCCATCTGACAAGCTTCACTCTTCTGGCCTTCTGGCTCTTCTGAATTCATTCTCCTTGTCCTTCAACAGCTGCCCTCCCACACACAAGGATGGAAACGTCCTGGATCTAGTCTTCACTCATCCTTCTCCAGCTACAGACATGACTGTTACCCCACTTCATATCTCCGATCATCACCTGGTATCCTTCTCTATCACTCTCCCTGTTCTGCCTAAACGTAACTCCCAGCACCTCTCTCTCACCCGCCGAAACCTCCACTCTATCTCTCCTTCCTCTGTAGCTTCCTGCACTCTTTCATCACTTCCTGACCATGAATCCTTCTCCTCCCTTCCCCTGGACTCAGCTACTGACACTCTGCTTTCCTCCCTTTCCTCAACCATGGACCTTCTCTGCCCTTTGTCTACTATACGCAGGAAGAATTCTTCTCCTGCTCCTTGGTTGTCAGACGTACTTCGCAACAATCGGAGAGAACTACGATCAGCAGCGAGGAAGTGGAAGAAATCTAAACTCGACACAGACCTCACCTCTTATCGCACGCTCCTGTCCAAATTCTCCTTGGATGTGACTTCTGCCAAGACCTCCTTCTACAAGGAAAAGCTTGAAACTTCTGCACAAGATCCCCGAAAGCTCCACAACATCTTCTCGTCACTACTCAACCCTCCGGCTCCACCTTCTCCATCCTCCCTGACCGCCGAAGATTTTGCCTCTTTTTACACAGAGAAGATTGAGAGGATCTGCCAGACCTTCACGTCTCTCCCAACTTCACCTACATCACACAGTCAGCACTCCGCTACTCCTTCACTGACGCAGCTCTCAACTGTAGCAGCAGAAGAGGTTTTGCAAATTACTCGGTCCTGCAATCCTACCACCTGCCCACTGGATCCAATCCCTTCAGCTATGCTCCAGACCATCTCACCTGACCTCCTACCCTTTATCACCACAGTCATCAATGGATCCTTAATGTCTGGTCACGTTCCAACTGCCTTTAAGAAAGCCAGGGTCATCCCCATCCTGAAGAAACCTGCTCTGGATCCCTCAGACATCAGCAACTACAGACCGGTATCACTTCTCTCATTCCTTTCAAAGATTCTTGAACGTGTTGTTTGTAATCAGCTGTCTGACTATGTCATGCAGAATAACCTCCTTGACCCCAACCAGTCTGGCTTCAAAGCAGCACATTCCACAGAGACTGCCCTTTTGGCAGTCACTGAGAAACTACATGCTGCTAGATCAGCCAAACTGTCATCGGTCCTCATCCTCCTCGACCTGTCTGCAGCATTTGACACAGTAAACCACAAGACTCTCTTGTCCACCCTCAGGAGTCTTGGAATTTGTGGAACAGCATGGGAATGGTTTGCTTCCTACCTGGATGGTCGCTCATATCAGGTAACATGGAAGGGATTGACATCTGCTCCACGCAGACTCTCGACTGGTGTCCCGCAAGGCTCAGTGCTTGGTCCTCTCCTTTTCTCCCTCTATACTCACTCTCTTGGCAAAGTTATATCCTCACATGGCTTTTCATACCACTGCTATGCTGATGACACACAACTTATCTTCTCCTTCCCTCCCTCAGATACCACGACTTCTGCTCGGATCTCGGCGTGTCTGGCGGACATTTCATCTTGGATGACTGCTCATCAGCTGAAACTCAATCCCAGCAAAACCGAGCTGCTGATAATTCCAGGTGATCCATCCCCAGCCCAAGACCTCGCGATATCCCTGAGCAACTCCATGATTTCCCCTACAGCCTCTGCTCGCAACCTTGGGGTAACCATGGACAATCAACTATCCTTTTCTTCCCATGTCACTAATGTGACACGCTCATGTCGGTTTCTTCTGTACAACATCAGAAGGATTCGGCCATTTCTATCCACACAGGCTACTCAGGTGCTTGTTCAATCTCTGGTCATCTCGAGATTGGACTACTGCAACTCTCTTCTGGCAGGTCTACCTCTGAACGCAATTCGCCCACTGCAAATGATCCAAAATGCAGCTGCACGGCTTGTTTTCAACCTGCCCAAGTTCGCCCACACCACCCCACTGCTGCGTTCCCTCCACTGGCTTCCGGTAGCTGCACGCATCAGATTCAAAACACTAATGCTTGCCTACAAAGCCAAGAATGGACCAGCGCCATCTTACCTCAAAGCTCTCGTCACTTCTCGCACTGCACCTCGCTTACTCAGATCCACTAGCACTGCTCGACTGGTCCCACCATCTCTCAGGGAAAAAGGTAGGTATACATCTAGACTCTTCTCTGTTCTGGCACCGAGGTGGTGGAACGAACTTCCCCTAGGTATCCGTACGGCCGAGTCTCTGACTGTCTTCAAACGGCAACTGAAGACTTACCTCTTCCTGAAGTACTTAAACTAGCTCTTATTTTTCCAGTTTACGTAATATGTTGCAACAAAAAAAAAAAAAAAAAAAAAAAAAAAAAAAAAAAAAAAAAAACTCAGTGTTAGGCTAATGGTATCTCAAGTTGTGTCTTATTGAACCAGTGTTAATGTATTCAATGAGTGAGAACTAAAGCACTTTTGTACGTCGCTCTGGATAAGAGCGTCTGCCAAATGCCAGAAATGTAAATGTAAATGTAGAAATGTAAATTAGGGATTCTATTTAATTTAGTAGGGGGGAACGGTGGCTTAGTGGTTAGCACGTTTGCCTCACACCTCCAGGGTTGGGGGTTCCATTCCTGCCTCCGCCGTGTGTGTGGAGTTTGCATGTTCTCCCCGTGCCTTGGGGGTTTCCTCAGGGTACTCCGGTTTCCTCCCCCAGTCCAAAGACATGCATTGTAGGTTGATTGGCATCTCTAAATTGTCCGTAGTGTGTGTGGTTGTGTGAGTGAATGAGAGTGTGTGTGTACCCTGCGATGGGTTGGCACTCCGTCCAGGGTGTATCCTGCCTTGATGCCCAATGACGCCTGAGATAGGCACAGGCTCCCCGTGACCCGAGAATAGTTCGGATAAGCGGTAGACAATGGATGGATTTAGTTTAGTAATTCATGTCAGCTTTATTTATATTGCACATGTATAGACAATTGTGCCTCACAAAATGTTGCATCATTCGTTCATTGTCTACCGCTTATCTGATCTACTCTTGGGTCACGGGGAGCCTGTGCCTATCTCAGGCGTCATTGGGCATCAAGGCAGGATACACCCTGGACGGAGATGTTGCATCATACTGATGAAAATTTGTTCATATAAAAACCTTAGAGGTTTACCAGGCACCTAGTGTATTTTCTTATTAAATGCACTTAGAAATGCATATATAGTATCAAGAGCAGCAGGGTCGAGTTTTGTTCCCACAGCAATCAAACTCCAACCAAGAGAACAAATATTCCAGAAATTGATTTAAACACACTAAATACTGCATATCTGAAAGCACCCTGAGGCCGTATAGAATATTAAATACACACATGGCAATCCCTCCTCCTCCTCTGGCCTGAGAGTGTATTAAAACAGGCCGATTCTCAATTCTGCAAACAGTCACGCTTTTTCCTCTATTATCAAGAGTAATAGAAATTGCCCTGCATAAGGGAGTGCAGGGATGAGAGAAGAATGAGAGTGCACAATAAAAACGAGTTGACATGGAAAGCAGGTCTACCTCATTGTGCTTACTGTTTATCTGTTCAATTACCCTGCAGCAGGAGCAACCTTGACCCGAGCTCTCACTCACATTAACATACACAGAGGATAGAAGTAATCTAGATGCCACTTCAGCTGCATACTGACTTCAGTTTCATCTACAGCACCAGCCTCTTGTTTTGTGAAAATGCCGGCAGAATTTTGATGAAAGAATCGTTGACCTTTCGCAAAAAAAAGAACAAGAAATCACTTCAAACGTGAGTGAGATTATAGGTTTTCATTTTATGAGAGACTTTATGCAAAAGAAGAGGGTTAATAATTGTTTAGCTGCATGAAAAAATATATAATGCTGTAAAATTCATGTGAACATAAAGAAAGTTACAGCCAGATTTAAAAGGGAAGAGCTGCATTTATTCCTCATTATCTTTCACTGGCTGAGACAAAAGTTAAAAGTTATTAGTAGCAACTAGGTTTGTTCTATCTATAAAGATAGCAAGAAACAAAATAAGTACAAATAAAACAACAGTGAAATGAGTTCTGCAGTGCTGTGAAAGTGAAAATGTTCTGTAAAAGGGGTCTACAGTGCTCTAAAATGGTGTGACTGCTTCATCAGTACTAGTACTAAATTTGCTTAGCTGTCTGTCTCGCTCTGTCCAAGCTAACTTGACCTTCACACACATTACATACATAAATACATTAAAGACTAGAGTATGATGGAGTTACCTGAAATTAGTGCATAAAATCAGCTGATGTTACAATTTGAGCAGAGCTATTTGTATCATTATAAATCATTTCAGGTAAGCACTGATCATCCATCTTTAAAGGGTGATATAAATGTGATATAAGGTTTGAAACAACAGTAAAACTCATTGCAAGGCATTAGGGGGGTGCTACTATATGAGTAAAACTAACATTAATGATAGTTTTCTACAAACTAACTGCAGATTGTTCTTTTTTCCCCCCAGTAAAATCATTAAAGTTACCTCACATGTATTAAGCAAGGGATCAAACACAAGAGAGTTTTCGGGTTATAGGAGAATAAATCTACTGTGTCTCAGAGGCAGGAGGTGTGATAGTAGTTTCTGCAGTTTATTTGATACTGAGATATTAGGCATTGTATCATCAGAGCCCTGTAAAAGTATTATTGTCTGTTTAATCTCTAACCACACTTTTATATCGAGTAAATTTTTCAAATTGTCATATCAGTTACACCACGAACGAATGTTCCTGCAAATAACAGGACATTTTCTGCAGCCTTCAACATCTAACAACCAGGATCAGTGACATCAGATTGGTGATTCCAGTTGCTCAGCCTGTGTGGAGGGACACAATGCACTCAGTATGCTCAAATGTGTCTCTTATGCCACATTACTGCCAATTCCATTAGCCAGGTTCTGCAGCACATGATCAGCCTCTTCACAATGCAGCAGATGATTTAAATGTATGTTATTTTAATGAATGATCCATTAATAGTCAAGTCTCCTTGACTCTCCATGATCCTTCTGAGGTGGTCACCATCTTTGGCACAGAATTTCTGGGTTTTTGCTCATGAAAGCTGCTTGTTCTCCATAATAATAAACCATAATCTTTATGCATTTTCCCCAAGACTTGATTTCTGAATCTTATAAAACATTCTAAACTTGAGTTTTCATGACAAAGTAACTTTTGCTAATATTAGCCATACTTGCTGCTGAGATGAACTTCCTGGGTGGTTCATAATGTTGCTACTTAGTTAAACACAGCTTTGAGACAGCATGACTGCCACATAGCTGCTAGTTGAAGATGTATGTAATTAAGTGTATTAGGGTAGTCAATGATCAGTATAAATGGATCTAAAACTTCTTAATGAAGTACTGTAACTGATGCAGCCAGTTCTGATTAGACAGCATGATGTAATTTCAAATGCAAGGATAGCCAATGCTATTGCAGGGGGAAAAACTGCTAGGAATATATGTGTATTATCCGTTGCAAGAGTCCAACTGACAAATGAGTTAGAGAGAGAGAGAGAGAGAGAGAGAGAGAGAGAGAGAGAGAGAGAGAGAGAGAGAGAGAGAGAGAGAGACAGACTCCATTAGAGTAAAGTTGATGCAAGTGATGAGACAGACTATAACTCTAATATAGTATGTAAGATCTATTTGTCATATCTACCCGAATATCTAAAAAAAATTCGCTCATCTTCTCAACCCCACCCAGATCTGTAGGAAGCATTGCACAACAAACTATCCCTAATGTAGTTTGACTGATGCTTCAAGTCCTGCAGTTTTCTGAAATGATTCCAAACATATGGTTGTTATCAATGTAGATATCCAATTAGTGCTTATGAAACTTAATGACCCAGGAATAAAAAATACAACTGTTAATTTTCTTTACTTCCCTTTTTACTATGATAAGTGACTGATTTTATGACCCTGTTCACTATGATTAGCCAAGTAGACCTACTGTTAGTCTTGAAGATCCGTCATATAGCTTAGCTGGTGGAAGACTTTTTTCTTGCATTGCCTCTAAGCTGAGTGTGTTTCTTAGAGTATCAGGATCGCTAGCTCAATAACTGTTTTCAGATCAAGATTAAAAACACACTTGGCCTATTCCTAACCTTCAAACTTAAGTTTGTTAAAATAAATAGACTTAAGAGTGATAACATCAGATTTCAGACCTCATACGTTACTACACCCTCATGAGCTTCTCATACATGCTTAAACAGGTCAATACTTATCTTGTGAACCAAACATTATATGTTACAATGATTCTTGCAATAGTATAATGAACTAATCTACTTACAGTGACCTGTAACCATAGCAGATAACCACTTATTAGCTTATAAACTGTGGGCAAAGCAAAAGTCATTCAAAACTGGGCACAATTCATTCATTTTAAAACTTAAAATGAAAGCATTAAAGGTGCTAGCTGATTTGTTGCATTTCTTACCAGTACAAATAACCTGGGAAAATTGGTAGAACTATAAAAAAAAAAAGGGTTAAGCCAATGTCTCAGCACAAGTATATTATGTGGGTGTGAAAACCCATTTGAAATCGATGGTCCAGAGTGCTTATTTGTGTTTAGATGAGCCTCTTGTGGGTCATTTTATAGACACTTGCCAATGCCCCTTCATTCAACCCATTTCACTTTGACATCAACACCCAGCACAGTTGATAATTCTATGTGCAACAATTTAGCAAACTGACCAATTTT